>JBBPTA010000594.1:1957-12044 GCA_038093915.1 Boletellus aff. emodensis | reverse complement strand
GGCCAGGCCCCGCAGTACCTGTTTGCACCCACTAAATCCTGCAATGTACCTTCGTTTGCAGTCACCTAGCGATGGCCTGGGTTTGAATTGCAGCCATTCAGGGACTCCTCAGTCAGAAGTTCTCACTGACTGTTGAGTCACACTTGTACATTTCTGCCCACCACACTTTACACGCAACAGTTATTATTGCTTCGAAGGTCGTCTACATACAACTACATTGTATTCTATGTCCTCCAGGTGTCTCCTTATTTAAATGTGTAGTATTGCGAGCTCGGGATGCGATTGTGCATCCAGTGGTGACTGTGCACTCACATGGTTATGATAGTAGGGCGTCACGCTGACAATATACTATCAATACATACAACAGTACACATTCATATTCACATTGATGCGAGAATCGAATCAACCTACGACAACCAATATATGTACTCGTACAGACATTTCCCCAATCAAGCTTCAAAAGTCGATCGCATACTCGCCGTCGAGACCCTCCTGGCCTCCGGTCCCCGACCAAGCTATGTAACCTTTGTGGAGCACCTCGACCTTGTCTCCTCTGACAGTAACAGTAGTCTCTGCCGGCACCTTGGCGCCCCCGAACGCACCCACGCCGGTCTTATCGGATGGTGTGAAACCACCAGGGCCATGGACGAACAAGACAATAACCTGGGTGCCAGTACCTATAACAACTAGAATAGAACCCTTGGATGGATTCGAGTGGGTGACCTCGTTGGCAATTCCCAAGTATTTGTCGAGTTTTTCGACGAGGGAAGGATCAGCTTGAATTCCCAGCAAGGCGAAAACTGTAGTTTGTGTCAGAGTGGCTACCAGAACAGAGCCTGAGTGGTGCGTACTTTCCCTGGCACCATGAACTTTCAAGGACATGATCACGGAATAAGAAGGATTTAGATGAAGATGTTGTCAAAGGAGCCTGAGTGAAACGAGCAAGATTCAGTGGTCTGGGAGTATGGGGGGATGATGTATTACCTCTACGATAGACTCGGTAGAGCGGGGAGGGAATCAGTCCCTCAGAGCTTTTATACACCACTTTTGCCCCTCATTTCCCCGCTGCGGATACGACGTTCACCACGAATAGTCCCAAGATCACAGAGTATTGTATCATATATCCCGTTCAGGTATACGTACAACGCCCGGAGATAACGTGTCCCAATATGCGTATGGCACCTCTCCGAATGATCTTCGGCAGACCTGACGAGTGAGGGGAATCCAGGAAGACAACTTGAGATATGCCCTCTGTCGTCTGGATGGTGGTGCGTTCAGCTGTTCCTACAGTGTTTGACAGAGATAATGACCATCGTATACCGGAACGAAGTTGTCAAGGCCCAAAATAACCGCTGGGAACGACATACGCTATCGCCGTCCAAGGAAGACCTGGTGGAACCCATCACATGGTGCAGACTTCTGAGAAAGTATAGTTGACATGGCCGCCGTCGTTTCCTTCTTCTGAAGACCACACAGGACGGAGATGAAGTCCTTGCGCTCCACAAGGGCCCTAAACCTATTAATCAGCCCATGTGCAGACGGACTTTCCGAAAAGCTTCACTTGGCCCTGTGGGGATGATTGTCTGAGTCATGTGAAAGTCATGATCCGATATCTTTGCTCGATTCGTTGTAATGCAGCGCTCCAAGATTCGCTCACGGCCTTAATAGCCGAGAGCCTGGGTGATACACGTTCGCAGAAATGTCAAGGGCCTCAAGGCCAAGTCGATTCTGCGTCGGGAAGGAGTTTGGATGGTCAGGCAGATTTTCATGGACATATGTGTACGATTACGCTTGCTTGTTCCAAAGAAAAGTGTGGGGGATCGCTCGAACATCACCCCACTGGATCACGTGCTTGCGTCTCTGTAGAATGTAGATAACTCAATGTTCCGTGGTGCCCCATCACAACTGCGCTTTCCTGGCCTCGTCTCCCTGTACTAGTTCAAGAGCCTCGTACCACCTGTGCTCTACATTAATGTCATTGTGGGTTAGGTCGTTCTTCTTGAATCTCGCATGTTTTATTCAACAACCGGCCTTCACAGTTCGAACACCAGCCTTCACGCCATGTCGCACCAATCATTACCGATCGAACAGGATATACACAAAGCCGCAGACGAGTACGCGTCCGCGCTGACTCAGTTGGTTTTCCAAACTCCTTCCCGTCGCAAACCACGACACCGATACCGGCTCGGCTTAGTGTCAACTCTCTCCGAATGTTGATAATCAGGTTCTGTAGAAATTCCGTGCAATACAGATCTCTAGGCTGGGAGCGCTGCGTCATGACATTGTTACCGATCGGGGAAGACGCCGCTGGCATGACTCTCGCGATGTCTTGCGGGACCTTATCATACGTTTTCAGTAAATCTGTTTGTGCGTGAATGGAACAGGTTTAGAGCCTCCGTGGAGCGCAAAGACTTCATCTCCGTCTCGTGCCGTTCTCAGGGCGAGAAGAAGAAGAGATGAGGAGAAGAGACGGCGCCCATGCTAATTATACTTCCTCAGGAGATCTGCGCCGTGATGTGGGTTCTCTTCGGGCCTTCCTTGAGCGGTGATAACCTCGTTTCCAGTGGCTGTTTTGACCTGCATCGACTTCATTCCAGTGTACGACCGTCGTTATCACTGTCGAGAGCATCAGACAGACGGTAGAGGTTATATTTGTCTCCCCAGATTGCCCTCACGCGTCAGGCCAGCCGGGGATTGTACTGATAGCATGATTAGAGAACCTTATCGTTTGTATAGACGCCGGACGTACCATGGGACGCATTATCCGCAGGCGTTGTGTGCATGCTTGAATGGGACTTATGATGCGACGTTCAATGATCCTGGGATTATTCGTTGTGAATATCGTGTCCCCAGCGGGGAAAAATGTGGGGTGACGGAAGAGGGAGGGGCAAAGTGGTGTATAAAAGCTCTGAGGGACTGATTCCCTCATCGCTCTATCGAATCCATCGTAGAGGTAACACATCATCCCCCCTACTCCCAGACCGCTGACACTTCACTCAGGTTCTTCGATAACATCCTCATTCGCTCAGGGCCTCTTCATTCTGTGCACTCATGTCCAACGGCCAGAAAAGTATGAAATTTTCTGCTGTCGTTTCAGCAGTCCACTCCTGACGTATTCCTCAGTCGTTGACTCACTGGGCATCAAGCTTGACCCTGCCCTTGTTTCCAAGTTTGACGAATACTTGAACGTTGCCAATGATGTCACCCATTCGAGCCCAGCCAAAGGTTCTGTTCTAGCGGTTTTGGGCGATGGCACCCGTGTCACCGCCGCCTTCATCCATGGCCCCGGTGGCGTCACCCCATCCGACAAGGTCGGTATTGGTGCATTTGGGGGCGCCGGGCTTCCGGAGGAAGTTAAACTTCACGTTGAGGGAGACGACCTCAAGTTGTACCATCAAGGTCATCTGGCTTGGGCAGGGACTGGAGGCCAGAAAGATCTCGATGGCGACTATGACATCGTCTTGTAAGGCTGGGTCGCAGAAATGTGTGTAAGAGTACGTGTCGACTGTCGTAGGTTGATATCTAGTGTTGATATGAATGCATTGAAATGTATACCGTACTTCATTGCACCGTCAGCGTGAGTGATATCTCGCAGTGGACCGGCTATAGCAGCTTGGGAAAAATAAATGTTTGAAAGGCTAGCGACGCACGCAACTTCGTGGGCATGCAATATCATACTTGACGCGTTCCCCGTCCCATTACATGAGTGTTTGTTCGACTTGGGCGCTAATAATGAGACCTTTCGTCGAAACATAGGCCTCAACATCGGAGCCGTCTCTTCATTTGCCAGCATCCGAAGGTCCGTCTCGTGAATCTCCGGGTCTGCACCTCTAAACACTCTACATCTAGAATGCTACCCGCACGTTGGGTGAGCGCAAAAGAAAAATACCAGAATGAGCAGGGCGTGGGAGGTTGACGATAAAGACAACGTTCTGGGAGTGCGAGCTTGCACAGTGCGCTGTGGGATAGTGGCAGCAGTAGGCGATGACGAACGCTATGGAACTCCGTGGTGCGCAGTGTCTCGCGCTAATCTACTTCGAGCGTGAAAATAGGGGTAATGTAAAACAAACATGAATGAGGTCGCCTACTGAATCGCATGCACTCAATATTGTGCCAGTGATTGTGCGTCCATTTGAGAATGCATCACCTCGTTGAACGTCATTGTTGACGAACTTGTTGCCCAGATTGAAAAACGATTGGCTGCCTCTGCTGAATTCAACGAGATGAATCAGGGGATGAAACTAGCACCCTTTAGGAGGTATTCTCAACGGATGAAGTCACATACATGTGTCCTCATTGTGGGTACGCGTGGGAGCACATCCAGTCCAGGAGATGTCGGTCGATACACGAGCGGGAGGCAGGGTAGCCGTTTCATCTGGTTGTATATAAGCCCGTGGTTAAAATGTGTTCAAGGCCATATTGTGTTGTACCTAGGGGAATTAAGGTGATCGGGTACATGGATGCAAGAGTGCCCAACAGGACGTATGAGTGCATGTTATATCGCCGATAACTCAAGTCTGTCGCAGAGACGAGTGTGAATATGACGTGTGGAAGAGAAAGAAGGGAAATAGTGCGGAGACGTGCAAAAGGCATAGTACCCACCTTTAGCGAGGCTTGCTATGGGCACTGCAATAGGACCAACTAGAGTACTTCGATTCTTTCCCTTCCAATGGATGTACAACGTACCCTGGTCTCCAAGGATGGGATAAAGGTGTCACCAGTGGACGTCCAATCTGATGATCGGACTCGGAGCTAGACGGTGCGCGGCGTGCCGAGCGCATGTCGAATCTCGATGAGGTCGGAGTTCACCAGGGGTGATTAGATTTTTTTTTCTTTCCGTCCCAATTACTCTGCGCGGACACCGAAGAGGCATATAAACGCTAGCTCAGGTTGCTCATCAACTGAGCAAAGAGATTTTCTGGTCAACGAAGTAGGAAGACTCTCAAAAGTCGAATTAGAAGTTAACAGGTAGTTTTTTGCCCTCTCTCGTGACCCCGTGGATGGATTCTTTCAGCGGTACACGGGGGTTCTGGTTACATAAATTGAACCGTCACGTATTCCACCGAAAGTGTGCGCACCTCTAGTGCCATTAGTGCCGACATCGGCCTCAGTGGAATGTCAAACGTGGGCCTAACGCTCTCGTTCAATTGGGGGCACTTAACTGCTACAACGACAAAGCCTAAGTTTCTAATATGCGGGAGTCGCTACACTGGCAAGTCCTTTTCTGGTTCGTCCCAACTATGGTTTGTTAGGAACGCATACACTCGTGCCAGAGGACGGTTGAAGCCCGGAAATACTTTGACTGTATCCCACGCACGTTGGACATCTAGTACTAGTGTTGAAGAGATCTACGAGATGGTACGTCGCCACGCGTTTTAGTTTTGTCCATGCTTCAGTCCAAAGTCAGATCAAGCCTCTGGATCTCAGTCAAGACTGTCACCGCGACCACCACACGCCAAATCTTTACTTTTTCTGACCAACGTGGAGGCTGACGTGCAGCCCAAACCTCAACCTCGGACATATATAAGCCCATCCGTCATCTCACCCTCTTCTTCAGTTTCTTCTCTTCATCTGCCCGCTCCGGGTCCTGTTGCCATCTTGTTATCTCTATCGATGCGGCTACCCTTCCAAGTCGGCTCTAACTGCGACAGTGACGCTCGTCGTCCGTCGAGCGTCGCCCGTGCTGGGTGCCAATGAGGACGGTGTTAGTCGCTCTCGGATCCTGTCGCCCGCTCAGATCTAGCCGCCCGCTCCCTCCGAGAACGACCTAAGTTGATCGACTTGTACGGCCCTTCATCAGCAAGTCTGTCAACACGGCCCACAGTTCGTTCCTGTTCCCGCTCCACAACCATAACCGTTATTGGTGTGGCATTCGGGCGTCGCGGGACTTGGTAAGATGTGCAAGAACGCTTCCGCCGGTTGGCTTGTGGTTTGGACGACGAAACTAGCACAGTTTGGTAGTGCCGAACGAACGAGCGCAGATCTCAAGGAGAGCTGGTACCGTCTCTCTGGCGAGCAGATCTGGAGGGATTCTCCTAGCGCGGGGAAGAGTCCGGATGTGGAAGAGAAGAAACTCACCTCCCCAAGATCAATGAACGAGGCTGCTCTTGAATGACGGTGATGGCGACCTCGACGACAAGGAGAGCCGTCGCCCTCGCGATCCGGATGTCTAGCTTCCGACAACATGGATCGTCGAAGCCGTGGGTCTACACCGCCCGCAAGGTCTTTCTGTCTCGTTTGCATTCGGGTCGGAGCTGGCAGGCGTCATCCAGGCAACGCTTACCACGGTCAAGACAGTCAGTGATGCCCTGTGAATGCCCTCCCGTCTGCCAGTCCTCCGCCTGCCGGTCACTAGATCGTGTTATGTGCCCGTTACTTCCGGCTCATCGGGGGGCTGGTCAACCATGTTTCCAAAACCGCGGTAAGCGTTTCGAATCACATTAGATTCACACCTGATATAATTGCATACAGGCGGGATGACGGTCCACGGATTACTGATAAACCTCGTATCTTGCACCACTTCCCGCACACAACGATCGTCAGACTGGCGCTGACTAGATAAGCTGGTGTGTGTTCATGTGGGCACCCCTGACCATGGTCAAGGCAGTCAGTGGTGCCTATGAATGCCATTCTCTTGCCAGCCCCTCCCCCTTTTGGTCACTCAACCGCACAGTGCGGGTGATACCTCCGTTACTTCAACTTCACCGGGGGCCGATCAACAATGCTTCCGATCCATCGTACGTGCCGCTGCTGTCCCTATCGGCTGCCTTTCTGGAGCCGATATAGTTGTACTACAGGCAGAGCGACGCTCCACGACCACCTTGTGCTTCGTACCACTGCCTGGACAAGACGATGCTCAGCCCGGTGCTGGCAAGATAGTCCCGATACCACCTCGACAAGGCAGTCCGATATGCCCAGATGCCGATAGTCTCCCTGGAATTAGCGATACGAGCCCCAGCTGGATGCTGGATCACCCTGAACGACCTCTTCCAATCCCAGGGTCGTTTGTCAGAAAGGTGTGTTGCCAATGGTTACACTCTCATGATTGATTCTTACCAGTTTTTCCTCGCCCGATATGATAGAATAACTGTTCGTCTACCGGCCGCGGTGGTCCGATACCCCGATGAAACCCCGATGAAAACAGCTTGACGGCGACTACGACGCTCCGATATACCCCAACGTCCAGCCTGGTGCTGGACGACCTTGCGGACGTCGATGAGAGTCCCTCCAAGGCAGGCCCCGAGCCCGGTCTAGTGTTGGAGGACCTCTTCTAACACAATGGTCATTGTCAAAAAGGTGTGCGAGGAATGGCTACGGTCTTGTTATTGATCTCACTGGACTCTCATTTTAGAATAGCTGGTCGTCTACCGACCCTGATGGTCCGATACCCGGACGCGACAGCTCGACAACGACCGCGGCGCTCCAATATACCCAAACATTCTAGCCCGGCGCAGAACAGTATCCCGGATGCCGATGAGAAGGGTGCCCCTACGGCAGGCCTCTTCTAAATCAGCGGTCATCGTCAAAATGTACGTGATCAACGGTTATGCTCTCGCCATTGATCTTACTAATCTCCTTGTATGATAGAATAACTGTCCGTCTACCAACCCTGGTGGTCCGATACCTGGACGTGACAGCTCGACGACGACCACGGCGCTCCAATATACCCAGACAGTCAAGCCCGGCGCAGAATAGTCTTTCGGACGTCGATGAGAAGGGTCCCTCCCCGTGGCAGGTCCCTAGGGAGCCACAGCCCAGCGCTGGAATTGTTCAGAGACCCCTTCCAACTCAACGGTCGTTGGTCAAAAGGTGCTTGAAAGTGGCTGTGTCGCCATTATTGATCTTTACCAGTTTTACCCCGCATAGAATAGCTGTTCTTCCATTGACCTTGGCGGTCCAATACCAAGATGAAACAGCTCGACGACGACTGTGACGCTTCAAGATACCCAGATATCCAAGCCCGGCGCTGGACAGCCTCCCGGATGTCGATCTGAGGATCACCCTACAGCAGGTCCCAGCGAGGCGCCGGGTTGCCCTACAAGATCCCCTTAACACGAAGGTCGTTTGTCAAAAGGGTTCGTAGTCTATGTTTATGCTGTTTCTTACTGGCTTTGCTACAACAGAATAGCTTTTCGTCCATTGACCCTGGTAGTCCGATACCCAGTCGAAGTAGCTCGACCACGACCACGACGCTCCAAGATACCCAGAAGTTCAAGCCATGTGCTGTACAATCTTCCAGTCGTCGATGAGAGGGGCCCCCTACGGCAGGTTTCGAGTCCAGCCTGAAGCTGGATTATCTCCAATAGAATGGTCGCTGGTCAAAGTGGTGCGCTGTTGATGGTTATGCTCTGGAAACTGACCCTTAATGTTTTCTCGTCGCTTGATATGTCAGAATCGTTGTTCGTCTACCGGCCCTTATGGTCCGATACCCAGGCGAACGGCTCGACGACGACGACGACGCTCCAATATACCCATGCATCCAAGCCTGGTGCTGGATGGTCTTCCGGACGTCGATCTCATCGCCCCCTACGGTGGACCCAAGGAAACCCCCAGCTTCGTGCTGTGGTACCAAAAAATATCTCCTCAGTAGGAATCTCCAAAAGGTACGTCAATTGCTCACGCCTCTAACAGATCCTCACCAGTTTACATCACTGCTTCGTAAACAACCAGGATCGCTGCCTGTCTAGGTCCGATACCTAGGCGTAACAGTTGAAAAGGCTCCAAAAAATGCTTTCCCATCACCCCATTCGATGTCCACTGGAATCCGTATGTAACGATGACAGGGCTTCTCGGGGAACGGTTTCATCTCCGAGTGTGTAGAGTTATCGTCACCTGGTGTGTTCAGTGTATTGATGACCGCCTTTGGGTCTTAGATTTAAAAAAGGTCGTTATGGCCACCCCCCACCCCTTCTGAAGCAAGGAGCGTGGATACCAAATCTTGAGAGATACTTTGAAATCTGCACGTGAGTAAATCCGCTTCCTCTTGTCTTGCTCGTTCTCACAAGAACTAGTGGCGAGGTCGAGGCTGGCCTTGGGAAGGTAGTCGCTTCACCCGCGCCACCACCGCCGGAAGGTTCTCAAAGCGGCAGCACAAACTCCGCAAGGCGGGACTCGGCGATGTTTCCATTGTTATTTCCATGCTTGGCCGGTTGCAGATCTTCAGCTTTACGCTCGGCTTTCTCGCCCGACAAGTCTGTCGAACCATGTTTCTGCCCGTGTTTCAGTCAGACTGACTAGGATGGAGTCTAATCTCTAGGGGGCGCGACTCTTTGGTGCAAAGGCACGGGAAGCGTTCTATGTCTGTGTGCCCCTCTTTCTCCCGCCGTGAGGGTCTGGGCTGTGAGAATCCCCGGAACTTGTTGGTCAAACTTAGGAGCTTGGTTGAGCTAGATCAAATACGGTCCGCGTGTCTTATCATTCTGGCTGGACGAATGCTATATTTGTCTAATCTTGGGGGAGGAGGGTCCAACGTAGTCCCGTGCTATCCACGGGGTCCTACCACTTGTAAATAGCGTTGTCCGGTAATGTAGTGACGCACGGGATTGAGCGACGCCATGCTTCATGCTTCCGAGGTTTTGAGCCCCTGGGGTACGGTGGATAGTCGACTTCTTTTAACGCAACCAGCGTGCAGCGTGCAGCTCTAGCGCATGAAAGGATGTAACGACTCGGATGGGGTCAAGTTCAACGAATGAGACACCGAAAGACAACTACAACTGGTGTCGTGGGTGGGCTATATCGTACGAGCAGCAATGCCAACTAGGGGTGAAAACTCGAAACCGGGCTACGAGACGCTCAAGAGCGCTGGGGTAGCGTTATCCCTTTGGTGGACACAGGGGCTGGTGGCACCCTACAATCGATCACGCCCTGCTCGCCACGCGACCCAAGGAGGAGTTGCCGCCTCGGCACACAACTTTGACTCCAAGCGGAGCTCAATCTGGGCGTACACGTCTCTGTCGGGCCGTAAAACCTAGCAGCGAGTGGCGATGCACGCCTTTGGCTACTTCATATTTCGAAGACTCAAAGATATCCGTAGGAAGATGATATAGATCTCACATTAGTTGTCATGCCGCATCCCATGATCTATATT
>JBBPTA010000593.1:0-12055 GCA_038093915.1 Boletellus aff. emodensis | reverse complement strand
TAAAGTTTTAATTATATATATTGACCCTGGCATGCTGTGATATCATTACATACATCCATCAAGGGTCCTATTATGTTACCTTTATGTAATGAGTATGATCCAACATATATAAACCCCATCACCCTTTGCTCATTTTCTCATCATCACCATGAAATCCATTTCCCTCTCTCAAAGACAAAATATCATCTCTCTTGCCTCTCTTGACCTATCTACTAGGAAGATTGCCTCACAGACTGGTCTAGGGAAGTCTACAGTATCCCAGGTTCTTCAGGAAATCCAACCAGAGAGGCCTAGGCTTCATGGTGGTCACCCTTCCAAGCTTTCCTCCACCAACAAGAGAGCTATTGTTCAGCAAATCCTTACTGGCAAGGCCAAAAATGCTGTTCAAGCCACTCATTTCATCAACTCTATTGTTGATAGTCCTGTTTCTTCTCAGACAGTGAGGAATACCCTCAAAGAAGCCTCATTGAAGGCTGTGGTGAAGAAGAAAAAGCCATTGCTTTCTACTGGTCACAAGAAGAAGAGGTTAGCCTTTGCTTTCAAGTATCAGCATTGGACTGTGGAGGACTGGAAAAGAGTTATATGGTCAGATGAGACCAAAATCAACAGGATTGGGTCAGATGGACAAGAGTATGTGTGGAAAAAGAAAGGTGAAGGGCTTATTTCCAGAGAGGTTAAAGGTACAGTCAAGTTTGGAGGAGGTTCACTCATGGTTTGGGGATGTATAGGATGGAATGGTGTTGGGGTCTTGAGTGAGGTTGAGGGAAGGATGGATGCTGAACAGTATGTGGCCATTTTGGAGGAAGGGTTGCTTCAAAGCATGGAGGAATCTGGAATTCCAGAAGATGACATTATCTTTCAACAAGATAATGATCCCAAGCATACCTCTAGAAGAGCCCAGAAATGGTTTGAAGAGCAGGATATCAAGCTTCTAGACTGGCCTGCACAATCTCCAGACCTCAACCCAATTGAACATACTTGGAATCACCTCAAAAGATCTCTCTCAGGTTATGAGAGTGCTCCTTCAGGAGTTCATCAATTGTGGGAAAGGGTGATGGTGGAGTGGGGGAAGATTTCTGTGGAAGAGTGTCAAAAATGGATAGAAAGCATGCCTAGAAGGGTTGAGGCAGTTATCAAGGCCAAAGGAGCTCATACCAAGTACTAGATAGTTGGATTTTTGTAAAGTCAAAAAACTGTCCGCATGACATGTCATTTTCAAATGGCTGCTATTCTATCAATTCTTATCCAAATCACTTGATTCTTGGACTGATAGAACGCCAAGTGTATGTACTTCATTTCATACACTTGTGGCTTAGGGCTAGGGTTAGGGGCTATTGCATTTAGTCATAACTAATGTAAAACATGCAAACATGCAGACAGTTTTTTGAGCCACTGTATCATAAGTATCTGGAAATATCTGCACCTTCCTAATTTCCTGATGCACCCATGGTGAGGGTCCATGGGATCATACATGGGTAGTTCTGGAAGGTCCAGTGTGAATAACTCAGTGATGGTGGGGTGTGAGTTGAGTGCAGTGTCCAGGGAGAATCCATCATGATGTGGCATGGGCATCCAAAGGCTTGGGGTGGACAGGGATACAGACTGGTCAGTGAATACTGGGGGGCAAGGAGAAGTGCCTTTTAAGGTGTATGAGGTTCCAGGGCATCAATATAGATGGGGTTGTGGGGAGGGTGTGCTCCTGTGTGATGAACTGGGGGAGGACAGTAGCAGTGAGATGTGGATGGGTCCCATGCAGTTAGTGATGGTGTGACCAGGGGTGGAGATTGAACATCTGGGGCATGTGTACCTTTGGCAGTACAATTTGTTATGAATAAGATGGTGGCAATGGAGACATGCCTGCCAGTATCAGAGGTGGGACTCAGGGATAGGTTCATTGTCCTGCATAGTGGCTACTTCCACAGTGGGGGTGGAGGGCATGGCGTCATTTATGGTTAGATTGGTGGGAAGGGTGGGAGATTCATTTCCAAATTCCTGGAGTATGTTGTCGATTTGGTTAACAGTATTCCCTAACCCAAGTTGGGTGAGGGCAGCAAAAAGGGCAGAGTGAAGATGAAGGTCAGAGTGCTGGAGAATGGTAAACAGGAGGTGTATGTGATTATTTATGGGAACATGGTCAGTGAGGCCAATGATAGCATTGCACATGGCCATATGGTGGGTATAGACGTCCTGTAGGTAGCCTAATGGGGAGATGGGGGCAATGACATGGTCGAGGGTGGTAATGAGGTGGGAGTCAAGCAGGGTGGTGTCTAGTAGAGAGTCAGCAATGGGGGACAGGGTATAAATGGTCTGTCCATTCATGATGAAGAGGAGTGCTGTAGAGAGTCTCAACTCTCTATGTTTGTAGGGGGTGTTTTTCCTCTCTTCTACAGGTCCCCCATCATCACATCATCTATCCAAACTGTCCATGTCATATCCTGTGCATATCTTTTTAGTCTGACTTTAATCTGGTCGAATCTGGACTTTCTTGCTTATGTAATCTGGACTCGGACCACTTGGACTACTTTGTTTTCCTTCATCGTCACCCATACCTTTCATATTTAGCCATATATAGGTTACACAGTCCTGGGAAATGCCTGGACTATAAAACCTTGTCTTTAGTTCCCACAATCCATCTTTTAGCATCTCTGATCATCTTTTGTCTTTGTTTGCATCTTTCATTTTCATCTTGCTCTTGGTGTACTCAGCACAATCACCACATTGTTCTCATCACTATCTGGCCTCAGGATACTCAATCCTGAGGTAGTTCTATTCTATCCAATGCTTTATCTGCTTTTCCCATGGTTCCAGACTACTGGATTCCAGGTGAGCTAACCCTCTGTCTAACCAACCCTCTACCAGAACCCCTGGGATGAGCAACACTCACATCCCTTCCCATATACAACCAACCTATTCTTTCTACAGCACAACAGTGGGGATCAGAGAGGCATCCATAGTGGTAGTGGTGGGGGTTGGGGTTGAAGGGAGTTAGAGATAGAAGACAGAAGGGTGATCCTTCTTATACTCAAGGAGAGCGGTCTTTGAATGTTTCAAATTCTGCTCTGGCTCCCAGGAGTCTTCTTCGGGGGTATAACCCTTCCACCAGACCAGGAATTGCTGGTTGTCCAAGGGTCTGCAGTGTCATAGAAGGTGTTTGACTTCGTATTCTTCTTTGCCAGCAACAAGATCTAGTGGTGGCTTCGGAAAGTTCTTCCCATGTACATTGTTTTCATGATAGGGTGATAAGAGAGAAGTGTGGAATGTATTGTGGATCTTTCTTTGGAAGGCAGAGTTTATATGTGATAGGTGATAAAACATCCATAATGACGAATGGTCCTTCTCGTTTGGGAGTGAGGTTTGGGGAGATGATGTGTCATTTGAGGTTTTTGACTTCTAGTCAAACTTTGTCTTCTTTGGTGAATGGTTTGAAGCCCTTGGAGGAATGGGACTTCGTCACCTGTTGGATGAGGGTGTGAACAGTGAGGGCTTCTTCTTGAGCAGCAGTCAGAAGTCAAAGATGTGCTTCTACTGTGGGAATGGAAGTCACAGAGATGACTGTGGGAAGAGGGCAGGGTTTGAATCCCATCATAAGGAAGAATGGGGACTTCCCAGTGACAGAGTGAGGGTGGTGGTTGTGGGCAATACAACATGGGAGATCATTTTGGACCATGAGGAAGGGTTCTCTTGGCAAAAGATCTGAAGGTACGTTTCAACCTCTTGGTTGACTCATTCCATTTCTCTGTCAGACTGAGGGTAGTATGCGGTGGAGAGGGAGAGAGAGTATCCAAGGAGTTTTCTGAGTTCCTTGGTGAAGGCAGAGGTGAATTGGGGGCCACAATCAGAGATAATCTTGTCATACAACCCAAATCGGGTATAGACCTTGTGAAGAAAGAGGGTGGCAATTCCCTCTGCAGTGACAGTTTGCTTGGTGGGGCAGAGAATTACCCCCTTAGTAAGCCCATGGTTGACCATGACCAGGAGGGCATTAAAACCTGAGGAAGTGGGGAGGCCAGTGATAAGGTCACAGGAGACCTGTTGAAAGGGGTGGGTGCAGTGGAAGGAAATAGGGGCAAGGGGGGGTGTTGTGGGGTGGGTATTTACTTTATTTTGCTGACATGTGGCACAGCCTTCAACATATTGTTGGACAAATTGGGTGAGGCCTAGCCACTAGAACTTAGAAGCAACAAGTTGGTGTGTTTTCAAGTAACCAGGGTGGCTAGCAGAGGTGTGGTCATGAGACCGGGAGATGATGGTATGGCAGAGGTCAGAGTTGGTGGGAATGTTGACATGTCCTTGATAAGTGAGGATGCTGGCATCATAATGCCAGTCAGAGAGATAGGAGTGGAACTTGAGGGGTACTTCCCTATCAAGTACATGGACAGTGTCAAGGACCAAGGGGTCCAAGGAGGAAGAAGTGGCAAGCTTCTATGATAATTTGATGTCAATTAAATTGATGAACATTGATTGCAGGAGGAGGGTGGCATTGACATTGTTGGAATCATTATCAGGGATAAGATCTGGATGGTGGGAGAGGGCATCAGGGGCAGAAAGGAGTTTGCCAGGAACATGGATCATTTTAAGATTGAAGTTGGTGAGATCAAGAAGCCAGCAGGCTTGGCATCAGTTGAGCTTCTGGGGTTGACGAACGTATGTCAAGTTCTTGTGATCAGTGAAAACCTGGACAGGGAAGGGAGAGCCATGG
Organism: Boletellus aff. emodensis; assembly: GCA_038093915.1. NCBI lineage: Eukaryota > Fungi > Basidiomycota > Agaricomycetes > Boletales > Boletaceae > Boletellus > Boletellus aff. emodensis. The sequence continues at coordinate 7,356 of JBBPTA010000593.1, read as the reverse complement.
AGGTAGTGTCTTCATGCTTTGAGTCCATGGATGACAGCAAGGAGTTCACAGTCATAGATGTCATAGTTTCATTCAGTGGAAGAGAACAACTGTGAAAGATATGAGCAGGGATGCCAATCCCTGTTAGTGCTGGTCTGAAGGAGGATGCCACCCATGGCATGCTTTGAAGCATTGGTAGCTATTGTGAAGGGGTGATTGTGATTGGGAAAGTAAAGCATCAGCTTCAAGAAGAATACCCTTTTAAGGGCATCAAAAGTGTCTTGGCACTGAGGGGTCCAGTTCCAGGCCAGGTTCTTCTTGATCATATCAATCAGAGGGCAGGTAGTGCTGAGTAATTGGGGATAAACCATTGATAGAAGTTGGTGAAGCCAAGGAAGGAGTGAACATCCTTCAGCTTCTGAGGTACTGGCCAGTCAGAGATACCAGCAAGCTTTACAGGGTCCATGGCCAATTGGCCAGATTTGACAACCATGTCTAGGTACTCCATGGAGTCCATGGTGAACTTGCACTTGGAAATCTTCAAATGAAGATCAAGTTCTTGCATTCAACTAAGAACTCACTTGGTGTATTCTTCATGGGTCTTGGTGTCAGGAGAGTGTTGCGTTGTTATCGTTTCTTAGTTGTGATCAAACGGACTCGTACAGACTCGGACATTCCCATATTACATAATCATGGATAGATAATCTTTGTTCGGACGCGTCTCTACCTCAGTCACAAACTCCATCTCATACTGAGTATATCTCTACAGGTTATGAGCCCCAGGTTGTCACTCTAACTGATCACACATATATCTTCATATCCGATGCACATATATTCAACAAGATGTCTAGTACTATGTCTGAGGAGGTCAAGCTACCCAAGCTTGACACGTCCAGCAAGGAGTGGACCACTTGGAAGGTCCATCTTCAACTTGCTGCTGGTAGTCACGGTCTTGGTGGCTATCTCAATGGCAGTAAGAAAAGGCCCATTGACCCAGCAGCTGGAAAGCCAGATGGGTGGATGGCGACAACCTCCGCTGAGATCAAGTTGGTGGAAGAATACAAAAAAGCTTTTGCCACTTGGATTGAGAAGGATATGAAGGTGCAGCATATGATTGCCAACACCCTTCCAAATACATTGTTTGTCCATCTTGTGGGCAAAGATTCTGCCCATGAGTATTTTATGACTCTGAGCAATCTCTTCAAAAAGCGATCTGTCATGGTTGGTGCCGAGATGCACCGTCAGCTCAGAGAACTTAAATTAAAGGAAGGAGGGGATGCATGAGCGCATATAGAGAAGATAATCATGTTGCGTGAGGATCTAGCCTCAATCAGACGTCCAGTCTCGGATGAAGACCTCTTTAACATCGTGTATGTGTTACTCCCACACTCTTATAATCCAGGTCTTGCAGCTCTTTCTTCGGCAATCCGCATTCATGGGAAAACCATTACTGTGAGTGATCTCATGGATATTGTCTTGGAGGAGTACGACTGTCTCACGTTGCAGGATGGCAGAAAAGGCAAGAAATCCTCGAGCAGGGAGGATGCAGCTTTGCAGCCGATGTCTCATCTAAAAAGGGCAAGGGGGGCAAAGGCAAGAAATTTAACAGTGACTGTTACAACTGTGGTTGGTCAGGCCATCAGAGTCATGATTGCTGGGAGGAAGGTGGTGGGAAAGCTGGACAAGCTCCAAAGGGCTGGAAATCGTGTGGCAAGAAGTCTAAGGACAAGCAATTGAAGTCAAAACCATCTGCAAACACCACCACTGCTGACAAGCCTGACAGCACTTGGTTTGCCACACTTGACAGTGACTCTCCCACCACTGAAGTTGTTGATGCGCTCCTAGCTCGAGGGGATGTTGTGCCTGAATTATATGACAGCAGTGTATTGCAGCACCTCTCTTCTTGTTGCGAATGGTTCCTCAATTTTGTTTCTATTCTGCCCAAGCCTATCCGGAGTGTGGATAATGGGACGTTCAATGCGGTTGGTCGTGGGGACCTTCCAGTCTATCTTTGTCATGGCAATTCTCAAACAGAACTCATTTTGAAGGATGTTCTGTATGCTCCGACTATGTGCATGACACTTGTCTCAATTAGCTGTCTTACAGAGTCTGGCTATCGTGCTGTTTTCGATGAAGGTGTGTGCCACATTTATGATGTGGACTGCTCTCTTGTTGGGGAAGTCAGTGTTACCAACAGTCTCTATAAAGCAATCAATGCATACTTGGCAGTGGGTGTCACCGAGGTGCTCTCTATGCACGAGCTTCATGCCTGCCTGTCTCATATTGGAGTTGGGACAATCCACAACATGATGGCGAAGGGCATGGTTACTGGTGTTTCTCTAGATCCTGATCATGTTTCGATGGGTCAGTGCACTTCTTGTGAATATGGGAAGGCCACTCATAAGCCTATCAGAAAGGTTCGTGAGCCCGCTTGTTCAGACACTCTTGGTGATGAAGTTCATACCGACGTTTGGGACCCTTCACCCGTTCAAACCCCTGGAAAGCGGAGCTATTATAGTTCTTTTACAGACGACCACACATGCTATACTCGTGTTAGTCTCATGGCAGCAAAATCCGACATGTTCCAAGCTTACCAGGACTTTGAGTCGTGGCTGTGCACACAGCATGGCACAATTATTCAGTGTCTCCGTTCTGACTGTGGGGGGGAGTATTTGTCTGATGAATTCAGCTGTCATCTGAAGTCTCATGGTACAGAATGAAAACTTACCACACACAACACGCCAGAACACAATGGTGTCACTGAATGTCTCAATCGAACTCTTGTGGAATGCGTGTGAACCTTGTTGCACAATAGCAGACTGCTGAAAACCTTGTGGGGGGAGGCTCTCTTGCACATTGTCTGGGTGAAGAATAGGTCAGCTGCTTGAGCACTGGATGAGAAAACACCATATGAGATGGTGTACGAGAAAAAGCCAGATTTGCATGGCTTACTGTCTTGGGGTGCCGAATGCTGGGTACTTGATCAGTCTGGTTCAAAACTTGATGATCACACTCAGCGTGGTCATTGGGTGAGGTTCGATGCTGATTCTACAGCACATTGCATTTATTTGCCTGATCAACACATTGTTGTTGTCGAACAGAACATCACTTTTCAGAAACTCAATATGACAGCTACTACCCATCTGGAAAACACCAATGATCAATCTGTTTCATCCAGTGAACCCACAACACCTACCATTGTCGAAACATCTAACCCGGACAATAAAACAGCCAGAGCCAGAGCAAAATCGCCTGATATTCCACCTTTGCACCACTCTTCTCACCATCAAAAACTCTCAGTGTATGTCCAGTTATTGAAGTCTGGGGAAGGCACTCACGATGGTTGTGAGGGTGGTACTCTTTTGCCGAAAGGGATTCAGGCAGAGGTGTTGAAAGGTGTTGAGGGTGAGAGGGTTTTGTCAGCATAGGAATTAGACAATGAAAACATGGTGTTCATGATGCTTGTGGGAACCTCCGAGGCAGAGGGTCTGGAGCTGAGTATGGTTGATGAAGTGAAGACACAACCTGATTGGCCACGGTGGGAGGAGGCGATTAATGCTGAGTTGCAAAGCCTCACTGATGCACACACGTGGGACATGGTGGAACGACCTAAAAACACCAACATCGTCAGCTGCAAATGGGTGTTCAAGATAAAGAAGAACGCTGCCGGAGAGATCAACAAATACAAAGCATGGCTCATTGCTCATGGCTTTACCTAACAATATGGCGTCGATTATAATGAAACTTATACTCCGGTCGCTTGTCTTGCATCTTTACATCTGATCCTGGTGATTGCGGCACAGCATGACTGGGACATCGATGTTTTCGATTTCCACAGCGCATTTCTAAATGGGAAATTAGACGACAACGAGGTTATTTTCATGGAGCTCCCACCTGGTTTCAACAAGCAAGGATGTGATCTTGTCACACATCTTTGTGTTGTGATTTACAGTTCCAAGCAGGGTGCACTGAAATGGTATCGACGTTTGTGGGCTACACTCAAAGAGCTGGGTTTCATATGTATGGAGGCTGACTGGGGTGTGTTCATCGCAATGATTGCGACTCACATTTTGATCCTCACATTGCATGTTGATGACTGCACTGTGACCAGGGACTCCCCTTCTCTCATTAGAGCCTTCAAGGAGGAGATTGGCACTCGCTTTTGCATCACTGATCTGGGACCAATCAGTTGGCTGCTTGGCATGAAGGTCACTCAGGACCGTGCAGCATGCACCATCTCTCTGTCCCAAGAGCCATATGTTAATGCAATTCTCACAAAGTATAACTTCGCAGATGCAAAGCCAGTCTCAATTCCACTCAACCCACACGTTCAACTCTCCGAAAAACAGTCACCACAATTGATGAGTGAGGTAGTGCGGATGTGCAATATTCTGTACCGTCAGGCCGTCAGATCTTTGATTCATTTGGTGAGTGGGACTCATCTGGATGTCGTGTTTGCGACGTCGTTTGTTGCACAGTTTTGTGCTAATCTGGGCTGGGCTCACTGGGAGGCTGTGAAGCAGATTTATAGGTATCTCACTGGTACAAAACCTCTCACACTTACCTTTGGAACGTGGTCAACCGGACTTGTCAGTTATGTGGATGTGGATGGCGCTACCCAGGATCATCGGCGTGCTATCACTGGTTACGCTTTTCTCTTGAATGGGGGAGTGATTGTTTGGGGCTCTTGCAAGCAGGAGCTGGTGACCCTGTCCACTGTTGAGTCCAAGTACATCGTGGCTACACATGCCATGAAGGAGGTGATTTGGCTCCGCCGTCTCATTGGAGAAATGTTCAAACCACTTGCTCAGTCCACAATTCTGTACAGTGACAATCAGTCCGCAATTGTGTTGACCCGCAATGGTAGTTTTCATGCATGTATGAAGCATGTTGACATTTGTTATCATTTTATTCATTTCCAGGTTGAGAATGGTTCTATTTCTTTTCGTTATTGTCCTTCTTCTGATATGGTGGTGGATACACTTACAAAGGCTTTGCCCAGCGTCAAGGTGAAGCATTTCGCTCTTGAGCTCAGTTTGCAGTCGTCCATTTGAAAGGGGAGTGTTGTGTTGTTATCGTTTCTTAGTTGTGATCAAACAGACTCGTACAGACTCAGACATTCCCATATTACATAATCACGGATAGATAATCTTTGTTCGGACGCGTCTCTACCTCAGTCACAAACTCCGTCTCATACTGAGGTAAGATCAGTCTACTTGTACTTTTACTTTATTACTTACATTCTGTAGTATATCTCTACAGGTGTGGAATATATCAGTCACAAACTCCGTCTTGTACTGAGTATATCTCTACAGAGAGAAGATAAGGAGGTCATCCATATAGATGATGAGCCATCCTTCTGTGATCACGTCCCTGAACGAGTCACTCATGAATTGCTGGAATGTGGCTGGGAAGTTAGTGAGTCCGAAGAACATCACTGTTGGTTCATAAAGGCCTTTATGTGTGATGAATGCGGCCTTCCATCAGTCTTCATCCTTGATGTGGACGTTGTTGTATCCCCATCAAACATTGAACTTAGTGAAGAGGTTAGCTCCTTGGAGCTTGTCAATGAGGTCAGAGATGAGAGGGAGCAGGTAAGCATTCCAAACAGTATATTCATTGAGATATCAATAGTCTTGGCAAGGGCAAAGACCACCATCCTTCTTTTTTATGAAGAAGAAGGGGGATGCTTGGGGGGAGTTCAATGGACAGATCTTTCCAGCTTTGAGGTTCTCTTCTAGGAATTTTTCAGTAGCTTTCTTCTCCTTGGGGGTCAAGGGATAGAGTTTTCCTACTTTGAGAATGAAGGATTCATTGAGTGTGATAGCATGGTTGTAAGGTTGAGTGAGAGGAGCATGGTCTGCAGTTTCTTTGGTGAAGATGTCAGAGAAGGTAGAGTACTTGGGGGGTAGGGTTTCCTTGGGCTTGGACAACTCTGCCTGTATAGTGAGTTCAGTGGTGGTGGTGAGCTTGGCAACAAGCCTTGCTTTCTTGGGATTTCCTTGGTTAAGGAAATATCAAGCTCTCTTCTTTACCATTCAGTTAATGTTGAGGAGCTCGACCAATTTTTCAATGTAGAGGTGAGGGGTATGATAGTCAAGGTAGTCATAGAACTTTTTGTCCCAGACTTTGTCAACATTCACATGGCATATGGGTTTCAAGGCAACAGTAGGGTTTTCCTTGGAGTGAAGCTTATTTACATGTTGGAGTTCATTGGAGGTGTATTGAGCATTGAGCTCTGTGGTTTGGTCTGATGAAACAGGGATGGCTAAGGTGTGGTCCTTCCAGCTGATAGTTGGATCTGTGATCTTGAGCCAGGGCATGTCAAGAATGACATTCTCCTTCCCACAATGAAGAATGTGGAAGGTGGTTCAATGGAGAATTCTGCTAATGTGGACATAGAGTTCTGTGGTGAATTTGATATCACCATTCTTGTTTGTGGTTTGGTCCACGTTTCATACAGGGATCAGCTTCTTGAGCTAGGTAAGGGGGATTTGATGTTTGCGAGTGAATTGCCAGTCAAGGCAATTGATGTCTGCACCACTATTGACAAGGGTGGGGGTTTCAACAGCTTTGAGGGTACACAAGGGTTCTACTAGTGAGATGGGAATGTGAATGGATTTCTTGGAAGTAGATGGTACAAGTGGGGGCATACTAAGAGACTTGGAGGGGGCTCATGTCGACTGAGTCCTCTGTTTTAAAAATCCTGTCCAAGAAGAGAAACCTTCCAGACTCCAGTTTCTTCATTGTCATCCTCCAACTCAATGAGAGAGGGGGTCTCAGGTTCTTCTTTGACTTTCCAAACCTTTTGTTCAGGGGTTTTCTTTGTCTCGGTGATGGCAGGGGTAGGGAAGTTTGGGCAGCTTTGGCTGCCATATCCAGGCTTCCTGCATTGGAAGCAGAGGTGCTTCTCAATGCAGCATTGGTGTTCTTCAGGAGTTAACTTGGGATGGTGTGGATGGCATTGACTTCCATGGCATCAGGGTCTCTAGTGGTGCAAGTGGGAGTGGGGGTGTAAACCAGCACCTTATAGGGCTTGGCACTTTGGTCAGCAATTTCATCTGCTCACTTCCAATTCTGATAGAAGTAGAAGGCCTTGGCATCTCATTCTTCCAGGGTGGTGGGGACCTTATCCATGGACATGATGTGGTGCATGAGAGAGAGGGGGAGGCCAGCTGAGTAGTATCTGATGAGGATATGGTCAGCCATCAGGAAATTGGGAAGATGCAGATATTTCCAGATACTTATGATAATTCCTTAATCACTATTATATAGACAGATATATGTATATATATGTATATATACCATGATCATTTGTCAATCATAAATATATTGATCTGATAAGGGTATATATAGGTTGGTAGACATTTTGCAATT
>JBBPTA010000592.1:0-12060 GCA_038093915.1 Boletellus aff. emodensis | reverse complement strand
CTTGGGAGCGAGGAGCGAACAAGGTAGTTTGCCAGGTAAGTCTAGCTTGGGATACATGGCTAGACGACTGGGGTTTATATACCTGTCTGTGATGCGCACAGACCAACTACCGTATAAGGGGAACAGAGGAAAGAAGATAAGAAGTCCGAGTTGAATCGGACGGAGGCGTAAGCCAGAATGACCAATGGGTCGAAAGGGGTAAAAGAAGTCCGAGATGGATCGGACTGTGTGTAATGAAGAATGACAAAGGATCTGATGGGTCGGATTGTGAAGTAAGCGTGAATGACAAATGATCCGGCGAGTCGGATCGAGGGACAAGGGAAGAACGGTAAGTGCGAAGAAAGAAAAGGGGTGAATCGTAACACTAAGCCTCTCCATTCTTTTTCATTCAAAAAAAGAATGGAGGACTACGACCCTGCCAGGACTATCGATATCTCAACTCAGCGACAATAAAAAATGCATATCCCCTTCCCCTGATTTCTGACCTCATCGATTGCCTGCATGATTCCATCATTTTTACCAAAATGGATATCTGATGGGGATATAATAATGTCCAAATCCTGCCCAGAGATGAATGGAAAGCAGCATTTAACACCCCATTCAGGTTATACAAACCACTGGTCATGTTCTTCGGATTGTGTAACTCCCCGCCTACCTTCCAAGCACTCATGAATGACATCTTTAAGGACATGATCACGGAAGGATGGCTCATCATCTATATGGATGACCTAATGATCCACACACAAGATGATCAGGAGCTCCACCATTTACGAACAATACAAGTACTGCAATGCTTAAGGGACTATTGACTGTACCTCAAGCTCGGTAAATGCCACTTTAACATAACAGAGGTGGAATATCTAGGAATGATAGTTTGACCCAGATCAATCACTCTTGACCCAGTCAAGCTGCAGGTGTTACTAACAATCTAGATGTAGGGCATTACCTCTTCCACTGTGAACCACTAGGCTTGCGGCTTTCTCTTCGTTCAGCCTCTTTACCTTCTTCCGCTTCTCAGATGGAATATCTAGATGACATCATCTATCCAGCATTTTCCCTTTACCCGCCAGATGGAACTTGTTACTAACAATCTAGATGCGGGGCATTACCTCTTCTTATGTGAACCGCTAGGTCTATGTCTTTGTTTGCGGTCTGCCTCTTCTGCTGCTTCTACTTCTTCTTGACCTCAGATGGAATACTTAGATGATGTCATCTATCCGGCATTCCCCTTTTACCCATCAGATGGAACTTCCCCCTAAATGGTTTGCTTCCCAAGTTTGTTATTCCCACGTTCCCCATTCGGTGTTACACTTCCCCTATCCACGGACACATCATCTCCCACAGCCGTATCTCTTACTACGTCTGCATTTCCCCACAATCCCCATCAGGTATCTCCTTATCCATAAGGTACAGCTCTACCTGAGTATATATTCACGCATGTATCACTAGTAGTCCCTAGCTAGTTCTACACAATCTACACCTAGAATTTAGTTCGCCCTTGAGTCCAGGATTGGATAGAGAGAAGGAAGTCAGCTAAAGTTCACGTGTACGCGTAACAAAAGAACTAGCTCTTCACACCCGCCCCTGCTATTTCAGCAGAAGGGCGAGAAACCCATAAAAACATGTCCTACCGACCTCTGGAGAGTAGCGACGACGACGTCTTTGAAGAAGAAACTCCTCACTACACCCCATCTCCCTCTCCCCAACCAAGAAGGATCGCCAGAGGAAGCACACCCCCAACAAACCCCCTCTTTAGTCAACGAAGGAGAAGGACTTCGACAACCCTGGAATATACCACAAAGCCAACCCAACTACTTGCTCCAGTAGCTCGAGAACCTTCTGGGCCCACTTATAGACCCCATACTCCTGGAACTCCATACCCAGAACCACGATCCCCTTCCCCCATCCTCTCCCCTTCCCTCCATATCTCCATTGATCCCAACCCGGACATTCTCATGTCTGATCCTAAAGGAAAGAAACAGGCCAAGGTCTCAGATGACAACCCTAGCCTGACTATAGACCCCAAGACCCCTGAAATCAAAGCCAGACTACCGGGAGATTTCTCTGGGGACGCTGCAGATGCATCCTGATGGATAGCCGCTATGGAAGCCTATTTCATTATGAACCGACACATCTATTACCAAGATGATGTCAAGATGGCCACTTGTCTCAACAAAATGAGCAAAGGAAGAGGGGCAGTTTTCACAGAAAGCCTCTACCCAAAGATCCCCCTCTATACGTGGGATCTGTTTAAAGCAGACTTTAACAACACCTTTGTCCCGATTGGAATAAAGGAACGAGCTAGAAATGACCTCTATGAAATGAAACAATCGGACTTCCCCGACGAAAGAGAGAAGTCGCTCCCACAGAGAGAAAAGAGAGGAAGTTTCAATGCGTATACTGCCACCTTCCATCTAAAGGCAGCGAAAAGTGGCCTCGAAACTGGGTACGATGAAATCTTGATTGATACCCTCAGAAGAGGAGTAGACCACCGACTCGCCAATATGATGGTGACTGTCAACCCCCAACCCACAGGATGGAAGGACTGGGTCAGCAAAGCCCACATCTTCAACAAAAATATAATCCGGCTCAAACAGCTAAGAGGAAGAAGAGATTATATTCCTATGCCACATGGAGGAGGAGCTCGTTTTACTGAGAAAGATCCAAACGCAATGGATATCGACTTCGTCAAACTCTCCCCTGTAGAAAGAGCAGAGCACATGAAAAACAACAAATGTTTCATGTGCCATCGAACAGGGTGCAGATTCTCTAACCACAAGAAAGGAGCAGGAAACCCTCATAACTGGTGAAAACCCTCCCAAAAAATAAACACTGTTGCCACCACCGAAACCGATGCCCTGGCTACCTTTATCCAAGGGTTGAGTTTACCACGAGAAGAATTACTTCAAATCCTCAAAGTCTGCACCACCGAGGATGAAGAAATTCACATGATCACTATGGATCAGGATTTTTGAAAGGGAGGGAAGAAACGATGGCTTCTCCTCCCCTATCCCTAGCACCTGTATTTGTAACTGGTACGAAAGCCCGAGCAATCAAACTCCCTATTCTCTTGTACCAAGGCGCAGAACAAAACCCCATCGAAACATCCGCACTAATAGATAGTGGAGCAACAGGGAGTTTCCTTAGCAAATTTCTGGTCCAGACCCAGGGATGGAAGACGAAACACTTGCCCAAACCGATTCTAGCACACAACATAGATGGATCTTTAAATAAAAACGGGATGATCCATAGTACAGTAATGATAACCCTCCAAATTGGAGGATATTCACAGCAAATAACCTTCCTCGTCTTGGACTGCGGCAAAGAAAAAGTCATCTTAGGAATAAACTGGCTACAGAAGGCAAATCCAAAAATTAATTGGGCCACTGGAAAAATAGAACTCCCCAATACTCAAGGACCTCCTACAAATGATGGAATTGAGTATCGATACCTTCTACGGTATCTCGCAGAGGAAACTCTATCCAAAGTAACCTTGTCGACCAAGCTTGCCCAAAAATCTAACCAGCCAACCATGGAATTGCCTGTACGATATTCTCTATACAAAGACATCTTTGAAGAACCCAAAACAGGGGAACTCCCCCCTAACCGACCATACAACCACGCTATAGATCTGAAACCTGATTTCTCCCCAAAAGTGGCTAAAGCCTATCCATTAAACCTGAAGGAATTGCAAGTCTGTAAGGATTTTGTGGACGAACATCTTCGCTCAGGAAAAATCCGACCTTCGAAATCCCCACAAGCCTCTCCATTCTTCTTTGTCCAGAAGAAGGACGGAGGACTACGACCTTGTCAGGATTACCAATATCTCAATTCAGCCACCGTAAAGAACGCCTACCCCCTTCCTCTAATCTTGGAACTTATCAACAGTCTATGAGATTCCACCATCTTTACCAAAATGGATATCAGATGGGGATACAACAACGTTCGCATCTTACCTGGTGACGAATGGAAAGCTGCATTCAACACACCGTTCAGACTATACGAACCACTGGTAGTGTTCTTCGGGTTGTGCAATTCTCCACCCACCTTCCAGGCCCTCATGAATGACATCTTTAAAGATATGATTGTGGAAGGGTGGCTCATCATCTACATGGACGACCTCATGATCCATACCAAACAGGATCAAGAACTCCATCACTTGCGGACACTGCAAGTACTCAAGAGGATGAGAGATCACCAGCTGTATCTCAAGCTCAGCAAATGCCACTTCAACATATCCGAGGTGGAATATCTCGGGATGATAGTTCGTCCCGGGTCAATTACCCTTGACCCGATCAAACTACAGGCCATCAAGGACTGGACACCACCCAAATCCGTGAAAGCAGTACGATCTTTCATCGGATTTTGCAATTTCTACCGAAAATTCATCCCCAATTTCTCTGCCATCTGTCGACCTCTACATGATCTAACGAAGAAGGACCACATCTGGACTTGGACTCCTCAGTGTGAGACCGCATTTCGACAATTACAACAAGCCTTTTTGGCCACCCCCGTATTACGACTCCCTTGATCCACTGACCCCTTCTGGATCATGACCGACACTTCATTGGGAGCGGCAGGCGCGGTTCTCATGCAGAAAGACACTAATGGTGATCTCCACCCGTGTGCCTACTACTCACGGACGTTTTCCCCAGAGGAACGGAATTACGACATCTACGACAGGGAACTCCTCGTGGTCATACGTGCTCTGGAAGAATGGCAACATTACCTCACAGGGACAGCTCACCCTGTCACCATCCTCACCGACCACAAGAACTTGGCGTACTTCAAACAACCACATAAACTCTCCTGATGACAGGCTCACTGGATGCTGTTCCTCCAGGACTTTGACCTAACCTTTTGCCACCAACCTGCACGATTGATGGGACCCACTGATGCTCTGTCCTGGAAGGATGACGTGGATACTTCACTTGACAACCATGACGTTGTCCTCCTCCCTACAGACCACTTCATCTCTCTCATCAATTTAGCCCTTACAGACAAAATCACCCGTTCCTCCCCTGTGGACCCCTTCGTCATTTCAGCCCTGAACGCCCTACACAATGGACGTTCGCTCCTCCCTCGAGCAACGGTGCAGGATTGGCATTTCGAGGATGGCACCCTATACTTTAAAGGTCATCTCTATATCCCTGAGGTCGCTCGCCACAACTTGGTACACTCCATCCATACCTCCGTGGTGGGAGGACACGCTAGCACTTTCCGCCTGTTACACCTGCTGCAGCGTGATTATTGGTGGCCGGGTTTACCCACGTTCGTTCGGTGCTATGTTGCCAGATGTGCCGAGTGCCAAGCTAACAAGGTCATCACACACCCAACCGTGCCGCCAGCTTCCCCCCTCGCCAGCACCGCCACCCACCCCTTTGAATCTATTTCCGTCAACCTCATTACCAGTCTTCCCCGCTCAGGTACCTTTGATGCTGTTATGGTTGTGGTCAATCATGGCCTTATGAAGGGGGTGGTTCTCTGCCCCTGTACCTCGGACATTGACGCAAACGGAGTTGCACAATTATTTTTTGAACGAGTATTTTCCCGATTCAGTCTACATCAACAATGTATTTCTGATAGAGGACCCCAATTTGCTTCCGCCTTCGCCAGAGAACTGACAAGGCTCCTAGAATATGACCTTGCACTATCCACTGCGTACCACCCACAAACTGATGGTGAGACCAAACACGTCAACCAAGAACTAGAAACATACCTCAGACTATTCTGTAAAGGAAACCCTTCCATCTGGGCCTCTCTCCTACCCATGGTGGAATTCTCCCACAATGCTGCTACACACTCCGTTACTGCCCAATCCCCCTTCGCTCTAATGATGGGATACGAACCCAGGGCTTACCCAACCATCGGAACAACCTTTCTTCCAGCACTAGAACAAAGACTGACCCGTTTGGACAACGCCCGAAAGGAAGTGCAGCAGGCACACTGTTACATGTACGCGTGAACTTAGCAAACTTCCCTTCTCTCTATCCAACTGGACTCGAGGACAAACTAAATTCTAGGCGTAGATTGCGTAGAACTAGCTAAAGACTACTAGTGGTACATGCGTGAATATATACTCAGGTAGAGCTGTACCTTACCAATAAGGAGATACCTGATGGGGATCGTGGGGAAACGCAGGCGTAGTAAGAGATACGGCTGTGGGAGATGATGTGTCCATGGATAGGAGAAGTGTAACACCAAATGGGGAATGCAGGAAATATGAACTTAGAACAGCAAACCAGTTAGGGGGAAGTTCCTTCCGATGGATAAAAGGGGAATGCCGGATAGGTGACGTCATCTAAATACTCCATCCGGGGGCAAGAGGAAATAGAGGAAATGGAAGAGGCAGATTGCATACTGAGATGTAGACCCAGCGGTTCACATAAGAAGAGGTAATGCCCCACATCTAGATTGTTAGTAACAATACCCCCGTTGTTGGTCTGAACCACCGATTCAGACACTACCTCCCCCAGTATTGACATCGTGTTCGTCTCCATCGTCGGAAGCATAAGCATTGGTGAGGGACGGACAGGCTGGTCGCCCATGACCACGCTCTCCACAAGCCGTGCAAATACGTTCTGGGCACGCATATTGGGGATGCCCTGGAGCGGGAAGGTGACAGAAAGGGCAGAGATAATGTCGACAGGCGGGTCGATAGTGATTTCTGGACCCACATTGGTGGCAGATTGCTGATCGATCGCTCCCTTGAGGTGTAGGAGAGATAGGGGTGGTGGAGACGGTGTCGACAGATGACTCCCTGTCACTTGTAATACTTCATCGACCCACAGCCCGGTGTGGGGCAGGGGATCTTCCTCTAAAACCCTGGTGACGGTAGTTACCCAGTCTTGCAGGAGGTCTAGCTCGCTCAGTGTATATGTGTACTCGCGTGGGTCAGGGAGCATCAGGGACTGCAATGAGCTCGGGGGAAGATCCGACAGGGGTGGATGGATCAGGTCGTGGGGTGTCCGGCCTGGTGGGGATGAAGTTATGCGTGGGGGTCGAAGAGGCTGGGACGGTTGTCGGTGTCGGTTCAGGAGGGGACTGTGCTCAGTCTGTACTGCTGTCCACACCAGCGTCAGAGGCGGCGTTGTCAGGGAAGAAGTAGAATTGTCGTTCGTCAGAGTTGAGGGCTGCGATTCTATTTCGGAGATGAGGGAGGAGGTTTCCTCAGGGGAGCTGCTGGACTGCGATCCCCAGTCCCTCGTTGAGGGCGAACTGGGCGATGGCATCTCTGGCGCTGGAAAGACTGGCCAGGGCGAGATTGGTGTTGATTTGGACATGGGATTCATGGTCCTCTACCGTGTTGAGGGTGTCAATGGCTACGTATGTGGATTCACGAGTAACAATATAGAAGTGGTGAAGGCGAAGGAGGAGCGGGAGATTGGAGTTGTTATGAAATGCGGGAGTATCTTCTAGTAGCAGGACGATGGTTCGATCTTCTAATAAGTCGTCTAAGAGGAACGAGATAAGGTGGAAGCGAGGGAGATGAGTGAGCCGAAGAGGAGGTAGGTTGCTGATGGTAATGGGCCTAGAGACTTGCTGAGCCATAGGAAACAGATGAGATAGGAGATTGTGTCCAATCCTATTTTCATTCGCTACCTCGTTCGCAACTAAATCTATGAACAACCAAAAAGGATGAATGGTTTGGGAACTACCACGCGGTTCCTCTGGCGGTGCCCCACTCAGTTTCGTCTTTGTTTGGGAAGGTGATAGTGAAGTTCCACGCCCTGGTTTGTTCAATTTCAATGATAGGGGGGGCAGGTGCGTCCTGGTGTGGGACATCGTTGTTGTGAGTGGTGTGGTCAGGGATATGGCGGCGGAAGGTGACGACTGAGGGAGTGAGGGTGTAGCGGACGTCTGTCCGAAGCTTGAGGATGCATCAATGGGAGTCCCAAACCAAGATCAGAAAGAAAAAGAGGGGGAGTGTGAAGCAAGTGGAAAAGATGAAGACAAAAGTGAAAACTGGGGATGCAAAGAGAGACATGGTTAATACTACTTATAGAGTTCTCTTGTCAGGTTTTCTTCGTCTTGTTGGAGGGAAATCCTTGGGGTGCGCAGCTTTATATTCCAGAAGGAGTTCGTGGGAACCAGTGAGATTTCGTTCTGGTTCCCAGGTATTTTCTGCGGATGAGTAACCCTTCCAACGGATCAGATATTGCCTTCTGCCTCCGGTACCTCAATGACTGAGGATTTGATCCACTTCGTAACGTTCTTCGTCATCTATATGTTCCGGAGGCGGGTTAGGGAAGTTGGGACCATGTTCTGTGGTTTCCTTGTACGGGGTTAATAGGTTGGCGTGGAATACCGGGTGAATCCTCCATGTGGGGGGGAGTTTGAGCTTATAGGGGGTAGGTGAGATGACTTGGAGGATCTCGAAGGGACCTTCCCTTCTAGGTGCTAGTTTTCGGGAAGTGTATCGAAGAGAGAGGTTTCGGTTGTCTAGCCATACTTTATCTCCAGTTTTCCAGGGATGGAAGTCGGTCCGGATTCGTTCTTTCATTTTTTGTTGGGCGACATGATGTGCCTGCTGTGCTTCCTTTCGGGTGTTGTCCAAATGGGTCAGTCTCTGCTCTAGTGCTGGGAGAAAGGTTGTTCCAATGGCTGGGTAAGCCCTGGGTTCGTATCCCATCATTAAGGCGAAAGGGGATTGGGCGGTGACAGAGTGGGTAGCGGCATTATGGGAGAATTCTGCCATGGGGAGGAGAGAGGCCCAGACGGAAGGGTTTCCTTTACAGAATAATCTGAGGTATGTTTCTAATTCTTGGTTGACACGTTCGGTTTCGCCATCAGTTTGTGGGTGGTATGCGGTAGATAGCGCAAGGTCGTATTCCAGTAGTCTAGCCAATTCTCTGGCGAAAGCAGAGGCAAATTGGGGTCCCCTATCAGAAATGCATCGTTGGTGCAGACCAAATTGGGAAAATACCTGTTCAAAAAATAATTGTGCGACTCCATTTGCATCAATATCTGATGTACAGGGGCAAAGAACCACCCCCTTCGTAAGGCCATGATCGACCACGACCATGACAGCATCAAAGGTACCTGATTGGGGGAGACTGGTGATAAGATCGACGGAAATGGATTCAAAGGGGCGGGTGGCAGTGCTGGCGAGGGGGGATGCCGGTGGCACGGTCGGGTGTGTAATGACTTTGTTGGCTTGGCAATCAGCACATCCGGCAACATAGCGGCGAATGAACATGGGTAAACCCGGCCACCAATAATCGCGCTGCAACAGGTGTAACAGGTGGAAAGTGCTGGCGTGTCCACCCGCTGCAGAGGTGTGAATGGAGTGTACCAAGTCGTGGCGAGCAACCTCTGGGACATAGAGACGACCCTTAAAGTACAAGGTGCCATCCGTGAAATGCCAGTCCTGCGTAGTTGCCCGAGGGAGGAGTGAACGCCCGTCCTGTAGGGCAGTTAGGGTGGAAACAACCAAGGGGTCCATAGGGGAGGAACAGGTAATTTTGTCCGTGAGGGCTAAATCTATGAGAGAGATGAAATGGTCCTGAGGGAGGAGGATGACGTTGTGATTGTCAAGTGAGGTATCCACATCATCCTTCCGAGATAGGGCGTCAGCGGGGCCCATTGATCGTGCGGGTTGGTGGCAAAAGGTTAAGTCAAAGTCCTAGAGGAACAGCATCCAACGAGCCTGTCGTCAGGAGAGTTTGTGTGGTTGTTTGAAGTACACCAGATTTTTGTGGTCGGTGAGGACTGTTACAGGATGGGCTGTCCCGGTGAGGTAATGTCACCATTCTTCTAGAGCCCGTATGACTGTGAGGAGTTCTCAGTTGTAAATGTCGTAATTCCATTCCTCCGGGGAAAATGTCTGTGAGTAGTAAGCACACAGATGGAGATCTCCATTAGTGTCTTTCTGCATCAGGATTGCGCCTGCCGCTCCCAACGAAGCGTCGGTCATAACCCAGAAGGGGTCAGTAGATCGAGGGAGTTGTAACACAGGGGTGGCTAAAAAGGCTCATTGTAATTGTCGAAAAGCGGTCTCACACTGGGGAGTCCAGGCCCAAACATGGTCCTTCTTAGTTAAGTCGTGCAGAGGTCGACAAACGGTGGAGAAGTTGGGGATGAACTTCCGGTAGAAATTGCAGAATCCGATGAAGGATCGTACTGCTTTTACGGACTTGGGTGGCACCCAATCCTTGATAGCCTGTAACTTGATCGGGTCAAGGGTAATCGACCCGGGGTGAACTATCATCCCGAGATATTCCACTTCAGATACGTTGAAGTGACATTTGCTGAGCTTAAGATACAGTTGGTGATCTCTCATTCTTTTGAGTACTCGCAGTGTTCGTGAGTGATGGAGTTCCTGATCTCGCTTGGTGTGGATCATAAGGTCATCCATATAGATGATGAGCCACCCTTCCGCAATCATATCTTTAAAGATGTCGTTCATAAGGGCCTGGAAGGTGGGCAGAGAATTGCACAACCTGAAGAACATCACTAATGGTTCGTATAGTCCAAACGGTGTGTTGAATGTGGTTTTCCATTCGTCACCAGGTAAGATGCGAACATTGTTATATCCCCATCTGATGTCCATTTTCGTAAAAATGGTAGAATCCCGTAGACTGTCGATAAGTTCCGAGATTAGAGGAAGGGGGTAGGCGTTTTTCACGGTAGCCGAGTTGAGGTATCGGTAATCTTGACAAGGTCGTAGCCCCCCATCTTTCTTCTGGACGAAGAAAAATGGGGAGGCTTGTGGGGATTTCGAAGGTTGGATTTTTCCTGAGCGAAGATGTTTGTCCACAAAATCTTTACAGACTTGCAATTCCTTCGGATTTAAAGGGTAAGCTTTAGCTACTCTCAGAGAGAAGTCTGGTTTTAAATCTATAGTGTGATCGTATGACCGGTTAGGGGGGAGTTCCCCTATTTTGGGTTCTTCGAAAACGTCCTTGTATTGAGAGTATTGTGCAGGTAATTCCGTGGTTGGTTGGTTAGATCTTTGGGTGAGCTCGGTGGACAAGGTTACTTTGGATAGAGTTTCTCCTGCGAGATACCGTAAAAGGTATTGATATTCAATTCCATCAGTTGTGGGGGTGTTTTGAATATTGGGAAGTTCTATTTTTCCGGTGGCCCAATTGATTCTTGGATTGGCCTTTCTTAGCCAGTTTATTCCTAAAATGACCTTCTCCTTGCCACAGTCCAAGACGAGGAAGGTCATTTGCTGTGAGTATCCTCCAATTTGGAGGGTTATCATTACAGTACTACAGATCATTCCATTCTTGTTTAAAGATCCGTCTACGTTATGTGCTAGAATGGGTTTGGGCAAGCGTTTCGTCTTCCACCCCTGGGTTTGGACCAGGAATTTACTAAGGAAACTCCCTGTTGCTCCACTGTCTACTAGTGTGGATGTTTCAATGGGGTTTAGATTTGCGCCTTGGTACAAGAGAATAGGGAGTTTGATTGCTTGGGCTTTTGTACCAGTTACAAATACAGGCGCTAGGGATAGGGGAGGAGAAGCCATCGTTTCTTCCCTCCCTCTTAAAAATCCTGATCCATTGTGATCATGCGAATTTCTTCATCCTCGGTAGTACAGACTTTGAGGATTTGAAGTAATTCTTCCCGTGGCAGACTTGACCCTTGGATGAAAGTAGCCAGAGTGTCGGTTTCAGTGGTGGCGACAGTGTTTATCTTTTGGGGGGGTTTTCGCCAGTTCCTAGGATTTCCTGCTCCTTTCCTATGATTGGAGGACCTACATCCTGTCCGGTGACACACGAAACATTTGTTGTTTTTCATGTGTTCCGCCCTTTCTACCAGGGAGAGTTTGACAAAGTCAATATCCATTGTGTTTGGGTCTTTTTCTGTGTGACAAGTTCCTCCCCCATGCAGCATAGGAATATAATCTCTTCTTCCTCTTAGCTGTTTGAGCTGGATTATATTCTCGTTGAAGACGTGGGCTTTGCTAACCCAATCCTTCCACCTGTTACGCGTACGCGTGAACTTAGCAAATCTTCTTCTCTCTATCCAACCGGACTCGAGGTTGAACTAAATTCTAGGCGTAGATTGCGTAGAACTAGCTAAGGACTACTAGTGGTACATGCGCGAATA
>JBBPTA010000591.1:0-12069 GCA_038093915.1 Boletellus aff. emodensis | reverse complement strand
CTCGTCTTACTCGCTCTCGCTCTCGATCGCACGAATCAGCTTCCCGTATCGACGACGAGTGACACCGTGTCCGCTCGTGTCGAAGTCCTCCCGCGCTCTTCGCTTATCTCACCCACCCCTGTCTTGCAGCTCAGTCGCTTTCCCCATCGAACTCGCACATCACCGGTCGCCGACCCCCGTCGACCACCTACACATACCAATCAAGCTTTTCGGCATCCGACTGACATCCTCGCCACCATGTCCGAGAACCCGAGCAATCACCAGGCCCTTCTCTGCTGTTGACATATACTGCGTGGACACAGTGCGCCCGAGATTAACATGCCGATGGTCAAAATGCGAGCGCACAGGCAGACTCGTACTCACGGTATGTGCCACAGCGGCCACTATGCGACGATCAGAATAAGCGGGCATGCTGCTTAAGATGAACAGAACCTTTTGGCCATGCACACGTTGGCATAGCGGTCACATACACCGGTACAGAACCCCGTCATTATTGGCAGAGTTTCTCAAAGTGAGGCGATGAGACTAGCAGTGAAAAGCAAGGTGATAGAGTGCCAAAGTGTGTGTAGTTCAATAGTCCGGTTGCCGTTGACCAGATTACCTTGTGCTGAGTAGCGAGGCTTACCAGGGAGGTCAATTCTGCTAGATCCTTCCAGGGAGAGCAACAGAAAGCAAACCAATGAATAGGCAGACCATGGCGAGATGCACCTCATCAAGTTGTCGTAGAAACAGACCGCATCTTCAAAACTCGGCTCGGCTTGTACGCAGCATTAAGCATCGTCATATCCAAGGTCTGATCAGTACCTTGAAAGAACTCTATTCTGCGCACCAGACGATCTTGTCCCAAAGAGGGAGTTTTGACATGATCCATGGCTTGATTTCAGCGCCTATGCAGTGGATTAGTACGTCGTGGCCAAAAGAGGATTGTACATCACAAGTATTGGGAATGACTCGTTGATGGTTGCCCCTGATGGTAAGTCAATTCAAGGATAGTAAAAAACCAGGAAGGAATGTTCCTCGGCGACAGCGATTGACTGATAATCTCAGCTACGTCAACATGGCATCACTTAATCACTGAACCAGATGACTGTGGTGCATTGCCGCGGCCAGTTTGCAGGGCGGGGCCCGTTCTAGAGACGATTGGATAATAATAGACCAGAAGCCCGTCAGATACAATAATCAGGCAAGTGATCTGATCACGAGAACGCGCACGCACCGGCCCAGAAATGTACAAGTCGGTGAGTCCGGCCAACAATTCGTATCACCATTGTACGCGATGATCTTGTGTGTGTAAAATGCGTTGCGGCCGCAGCGCACGTATGTATGAGTCATGTTGGCGATGATGGGATCAAAGGTGTCAGTCTAAAACGAATTCCATGTGCTACGGATGTCAGTGGCAGTTTTCTTTCAGGAAGACCGTGTTGGGGATTGATTTTTCCTGCCTTCAACCTCAGTGGGACGCAAGGGTTCGCGGCTGAGCCGGCCTAGAGATCTTACATAAGTCACCCCATTCACGTAGCCAAGTCCTTCCTTTTTGCAATCTACTACATCGCACCCGAGACCATGTTGCTTGTGGACCTCCTATCTTGGTTAGCACGCCAGCATCAATGTCATGCTCGTTCTCGTTGCGTTCGAGATATTGTAATATGATATTGTTCGAGTTACATGGTGTGCTTTATCTTTGTGCTCTACCGACTTCCTGACCATTTCTAACGCATCCCACAGATTCTTCAATCAGCTCCCACGGTCCTCATTACCCTCAGATGGTCGCGACGTGGCCGCATTGAGTTCTGGCCCGTCAAGGACGTTTGAGGGGAATTCGGGTGGGTACTCCCCCACCTTTCGTTCTGCCAGTGCATTGAGGTATTTTAGCGCCTTCTTTAATGCCTAAGGTCGATTCCATGGGTTGTGGTAGCAACGATAGGTGGGTACCGAGTAGGGTGAAAGACAAATGGGGGTTTAAGCTAGTATCCGGATATAGTGCGAGGGCCCATACGTGGTGGGCAGGTGAGTGGTGGCGTCGTTAGAGTGCACATGCCCACAGTGAGTGACCTTGCTAAGCAGCTTACTTACGGCGTTCGTCAAACAATTGATCGAACCTCGAAGTTCTGGCAGGAAGGTCATACTTACGTTGTCGAGCGGCGGGTTGGTGGTAATTAACCACGAGAAACGAACAATATATCACTATCAAGTGGTATGTTCGCAGGCTTTGTTATAATCATGCAAGGGGATGTTCTCGAGCGTCCTCGGCTCACTCAAAAGATTTCTATGAAGATCGATTTGAAGCTCACCTTGTGGTAACGCTTGGCCCTCGATAAGGATGCGTGGGCCATACGGCCGGATGAGACGCTGGGTAATAGTGGCAGTAAGATCAGCGTAAGCACAGACTCAGGTATACAACACCACTCGAAGCCAAACTTGGATAATAGAGTTCTACACTCAAGCGCTCAACTTGACAGCAGTGGAAGTTCCATACGTAAACGACACCAAATGAAACCAAGACTTGCATAAGCCACTGGCACGACTTGTAAGTGCACTAAACTCCAGTTGGAACAGCAAAAATGCTGAAAGAAACTCAGGTTCGTGCAATGCTGTCTCTTGAACTTTGATCTCTAACCTCATCATGGCGATCTGGTACGGTGGTGGCCGTGTTGAGTAGCCCCACTGTTTTCTCTACTTCGATCCGTGTCTCAGCAACTTTCGGCACAGACAGTCTTGGTATTTCGCTTCCCAACATGTTTACTGACTATGTTGATCGTGCGGTATAGGCTTCCCTGGGATGTCTCACGATCAGAATCAGAGTCCATGGACTATAAAAATAAATCAAGTTGTCATGAGGTCAAGAAGCGTCGAAATCTCTCTCCACGCACTTGTGATCATTGGACCTTGCAGAGATGTCCGCACACAGCGTCGTAGCATTGGCTGCTGCCATCGTCTTCGTCATTGTCACTGTCAAGTTCTTCCAGTCCTCAAAAGTAAGTAAAGCAACGGAATTTCAGGCACCCGGCGTTTATTCGCTTCCTGGCAGCTTGATGCGATACCTACAGCTGGCTCGAACAGCTGGCTCGGCTCGTGGTGGGCTGGTGTCAGGTATATCGCCAATGCGATGGATGTCATTCAAGAAGGGTACGAGAAGGCAAGTAATGTACTCCGTACACTTGATCTGCCCTCACCCAGAGTTTCAGTACCAAGGAGCGCCGTTCAAGGTTGCGGCATTCCATCGTTGGATGGTCATTTTCAGCAGTCGTGAGCATTTAGAAGAGTTGTCCCGAGCTCCCGATGATGTGCTCTCATCGTCGGAGGCCTTCAATGATGCAAGTTTCTACCTTCGTCGTTGCGATCAACAGGTATTGAATCTCACAACAGGAGATTCAAATCGAGTACATACTGGGCCATGAAATACATCATAATCCTTATCATGTTCCGATTTTGCGTTCACGGTTGACTCGAAATATCGGACCATTGTATCCAGAAATGAGGGATGAAATTATCACCGCCTTTGACGACATTCTCGATCTTACGGGCAATGGTAAGCATCTCAATCACATTCATAATTGGTATCCGTGAATAATTTGGCACCCAGAATGGAAGAGCGTTTTGGTGTTTCCTAGGGTGGAAGAAGTGGTCTGCAGGTCAACCAACAGAGTGTTTGTCGGACTTCCATTGTGTGGGTCTACCCCTTGTCCTTCCTTCGTAACGCTTTCAGCTTTGGTTGTCCCAGGCCGTGATCCCGATTGGGTAGATCTAAACGTCAAGTTCCCGGAGCATTTCATTAAAGGAGTGGTGATCGCGAAGGCGCTCCCCACCCCTCTTAAACCGTAAGTCCCTTGCGCCTCCGGTGAGTCTGTCCAGGAATGGAGCCCTCACGTGGTTACAGTCTAGCCCTTCGGTTGTTCACTGAGATTACACAAAGTTACAAGCGTGGGTGGAGGCTCCTTGGTCCCATAGTCAAGGAACGACAGGAATGTCTAGATCGATATGGGGATCAGTGGATTGATAAGCCTGTTCGTCAGCCTCCTTCGAGGTCAATGTTCATACTTACTACTGATTATCACAGGATGACCTTCTCTCCTGGTTGATGGACGAAGCAGAGGGATCAGAGTTGACAGTCGAGACGCTGACTGTCCGTATGTTGATTTGCAATTTTGCGGCAATCCACGTAGGCATATATATGATCTTCTCCTACCCGACGCTAATACTGCTCCGTGTGGGTATCAGACGAGTTCCACGGTATGCGCTTCATTCCATCGGCCCTAGTCCACTTTACTGACACGATACTATAGGTTTTCACTAACGTCATCTTCTACCTTGCGGCAAATCCTCAATACATCCAATCGCTTCGAGAGGAGGTTGAAACAGTGATTGAGGAAGAGGGGTGGTCGAAAGCCGCATTGAACAAAATGTCAAAGGTGGATAGTTTTATACGGGAGTGCGGACGAATGGATAGCCCAAGTGGAGGTACGAGTCCATGCATTCTGATTCGCGAGTTGGTTGATTATCGAGCGTATTAGTGAGTCTGCATCGCAAGGCGTTGAAAGACTACACATTCTTGGATGGTACGTTTGTACCAAAGGGGACTATGGTCGCCGCAGCTTCTCGATCTATACACCACGATGGAGCACTCTACTCGAATGCACATGCATTCGAGCCCTTCCGATTTGCTGACCAGCGTGGAGAAGATGGCAAGGGTAAGACGCACACATTTGCGTCGACAGGGCCAGAATACTTGCCATTTGGCCATGGTAGACGCGCGTGGTACCGTCACTCCTTGCTGTTGTGAATGACGATGGGAAATCACTGACGATTTGTTAGTCCCGGACGTTTCTATGCTTCCACCGTGCTGAAATCGTTGTTGGCTCACGTTGTGGTGATGTACGACATCAAGCTGGAGGACAATGCGACGAGACCGCTGAGATGGCACATGACAACTGGGTTGATGTTCGACCGAAACGCCAAGGTCGCTTTCAGGAGGAGGGTTGTCTAGATGGTTTTCTCTCATGCACGCCGACTCAGCGAGCTCCGCGCATAGGACCCGTGCTCTCAGTCCTGGCCTTGCCTGTGACGATGAATTTCCTGATCGTGAACTTGATTTGTATGTACACTATAACTTGGCAGAATCACTTGGATCATTTACTCGTTACCCACAACCTTGCGCCCTGTCAGGATTTCAAAGTTACTACCAAAGTCTCTTTGGACTACCAGTATCCAAGGCGTAGTGTGCGCTCGAGGCTGACAATCTGTTATTGTACCATCCCTGCATTCAAGGCAAAGCTGTCACTCCTGTGTTTGATTGTGCGACAGTATAGCAAGACTCGCATACTATGTAAAACGTGGCGATAGTACCCCCGATCGAACAGGCTCAGCACTCAGGTCTCCCGACCACACGTTCCTGACCTTTGGTTCAATTAGCAGCATCCGAGAGCCCGAGTGATCACCAGGCCCTTCTCAGCTGTCGAGGACATCTATGGCAATGATATAGTGCATCCGGCGTTGACATGTTGACAGGTCGATCGAAAGTACCAGCGTGCCGATGGATCCGACGCGTACCCACAGTACCCCCGCGACCACTATGCGACAATCAGAACCAGTGAACCAGAAACTTCTGGCCACGGGCGCATCAGCAGTCACGTACCGGTGCAGAATTCAGTTATCATTGTAGTCTTCCGAAAGCGAGATGGTGCGGCGCTTACAGTGAAAAAAGCAGAGACATGAAACACTAGAGTGTGTATAGTTTGATAGTCCGATCAGCATTGACCAGAGATTGTTTGTGCTGGGCAACGAGGATGTCTTCTCTTCTAGACCCTTCCAGCGAGTGACGGAAAGAAAACAGATGATTAAACAGGTCATGGCAAGGCGCATGTCATCAAGTGGCTGTGGAAATAAGCTGTACCTTCCTCGAGGCTCGACTCAGCTCGTACGCAGCGTTGGGCTTCATCATAGTATCCAGGATCTGATCAGTCCCCCGGAAGAACTCGTGTAAATAGTCCACGGCACCGGACACGTAAGCGATCCTGGCACAGGCAGCGTGGAGGGCAATGATGCGTGAGTCCGATCGGGGCATCGGGAGAAAGCTGTTGTTACGTTGCGTTTCCAAAGGCTTTCGCGAGCCTACGCGGGGCTTAGAAAGGACTCTGATTGGACCGGAACACCATTGTACGGCACTTCCTCTGAAATACCCGCCCATTGGGCAAGCCCAATGAGCGCTTAGAAATGTCGATGGGGATGGTCTTGTCCCGAAGAGGGACCACCCTGAATGTGACCATGACTGGACTCCAGCGCCCAACCGGCGGACTAGGTCGTAGCCAAAAGAGGATTGAACTTGACAAGGTTTCTTTCACCCCCCATAATTCCTCAACTTGCGACGGAAAATATTTCTTTTTGTGAATGGTGGCTGTACTGCCGCAGGCGTGCCTCAGCCTCCGAGCAGAGTCAAGCAGAAGTACCTAAGTATAGTGCGAGGGCTCGTAGGCGTGGGTCTGTGAGTGGTGGCGCCATTAGAATCCACGCGTGTCCACTGGCACTGCGAGTGACCTTGCTTACCGTAGGGGCTCGTCAAACAATTGAGCATGACGATGTCCTGGCATAAAGGTCATACTACCTACGTTGTCGAGCAGTGAGTTGGTAGTAATTAACCACGAGAAACTTCGAAGAATGATATATCAATATATGTTAAGTGGTATAGCCGCAGGCTACGTCGTAATTACGCAAGGGGATGTTCTCGAGCGTCCTCTCTCACCCGAACGAGTTGTGTGAAGACCGATTTGAAGCTCACCTTGGGGCAACATTTGACCCTCGATAGGGATGCGTGTGGGACGTAGGAGCAGACTCGGACGAGACACTAGGTAATATTTACCAGTAAGGTCAGTGTAAGCACAAACTCAGGTATATAACGCCAATCGAAGCCAAACTTGGATAATAAAGTTCTACAGTGTACTACACAATCAAGGCTTCGCTCAACATCGGCGGAAGTTCCATACGTAAATGACACTCAATGAAACCAAGACCTGCGTAAGCCACGGCTCGTAAGTGCACTGAACTCCAGTTGGAACAGCAAAAATGCTAAGCGGAACACAGATTCGTGGGGTGCAGTCTCTCAGACCCTGATCTCGTCCGAGCCCGTCATAGCGATCTGGCCGTGTAAGTAGCCCCACGGTTTTCTCTACTTCGGTTCCTCAGCAACCCTCGGCTCTTCGCTTCGCGACACGTTTACCAACTACTTTGATTCTGCGGTATGGGCTCCGCTGGGATGTCCCACGATCTGAATCCGAGTCCATGGATTATAAAAGTCACACAAGTTGCCATGAGGTCAAGAAGCGTCGAAATCTCTCCCAATGCACTCGCGACCACTGGACCTTACAGGGATGTCTACGCACAGCGTTGCAGCGTCGGCTGTTGCCGTTGTCTTCGTCGTTGTCACCGTCAAGCTCTTCCAGCCTTCAAAAGTAAGTAAAGTAACAAAGTCTCGGGCTTCCGGTGCTTATTTACTTCCCGATAGCTTGATGCGATACCTACAGCTGGCTCGAACAGCTGGCTCGGCTCGTGGTGGGCTGGTGTCAGGTATATCACCAATGCGATGGATGTCATTCAAGAAGGGTACGAGAAGGCAAGTAATGTACTCCGTACACTTGATCTGCCCTCACCCAGAGTTTCAGTACCAAGGAGCGCCGTTCAAGGTTGCGGCATTCCATCGTTGGATGGTCATCCTCAGCAGTCGAGAGCATCTAGAAGAATTGTCCCGAGCTCCCGATGACGCGCTCTCATTGTCGGATGCATTCAATGATGCAAGTTTTGCCTTCCTTGGCGCGATTAGCTTGTTCTGAATTTCACAACAGGTGGTCCAGATCGAACACATAATGGGGCGTGAAGTTTATCATAACCCTTATCATATTCCGATTATGCGTTTAAAGTTGACTCGGAATATCGGAGTATTGTATCCGGGAATGAGGGACGAGATTATTACTGCCTTTGACGACATTCTCGATCTTAGGGGAAACGGTGAGCATCTCAGTCTCACTCACGATTGGGACCCGTAAACGCATCGTCACCCAGAATGGAAGAACGTCTTGACGTTCGCTAGGGTGAAAGAAGTGGTCTGCAGGTCAAGCCACAGACTGTTTGTCGGACTTCCATTGTGTGAGTTCACCCGCTATCCTTCCCTCGCTAGACTTTAAACTTTGGTTGTTTCAGGCCGTGATCCAGATTGGGTAGATCTAAACGTCAAGTTCCCGGAGCATGTCATTAAAGGAGGGGTGATTACGAAGGCGCTCCCCACTCTTCTTAAGCCGTAGGTCCCGATGAGTCTGTCCAGGAATAGAGCCCTCACGTGGTTACAGTCTAGCCCTTCGACTGTTCACGGAGATTATGCAAATTTACAAGCGTGGGAGAGAACTCCTTGGTCCCATGATTAAGGAACGACAGGAATGTCTAAATCGATATGGGGATCAGTGGACTGATAAGCCTGTTTGTCAGCTTCCTTCGAGGCCAATGTTCGTACTTACTACTGATTACTCATAGGATGACCTTCTCTCCTGGTTGATGGACGAAGCAGAGGGATCAGAGTTGACGGTCGAGGCGTTGACTGCTCGTATGTTGGCTTCCAATTTTGCGGCGATCCACGTAGGTCTATATATGATCATTCCCGACCTGACACTAATACTGTTGCTCCGTGTGGGTATCAGACGATATCCACAGTATGTGCTTCGTTCCATTGGGCCTAGTGCACTTGACCAATACGATACAATAGGCTTTCACTAATGTCATATTCTACCTTGCGGCAAACCCTCAATACATCCAACCACTTCGAGAGGAGGTCGAAGCGGTCATTGAAGAAGAGGGGTGGTCGAAGGCCGCATTGAGCAGAATGTCAAAGGTGGATAGTTTTATAAGGGAATCCGAACGAATGGATAGCCCAAGTGGAGGTATGAGCCCGTGCATTCTGATTCGCGAGTTGGTTGATTATCGAGCGTATTAGTGAGTCTGCATCGCAAGGCATTGAAAGACTACACATTCTTGGATGGTACGTTTGTACCAAAGGGGACCATGATCGGCGCGGCTTCCCGATCTATACACCACGACGAAGCGCTCTACCCGAACGCACATACATTTGAGCCCTTCCGATTTGCTGACCAGCGTGGAGAAGATGGAATGGGTAAGACGCATAAATATGCATCGACAGGGCCAGAATACTTGCCGTTTGGCCATGGTAGACGCGCGTGGTACCGTCACTTCTTGCCGTTACGAACAGCGACGGGAAATCACTGACGATATGTTAGTCCTGGACGTTTCTATGCTTCCACCGTGCTGAAATCGATGCTGGCTCACGTTGTGGCGACGTACGACGTCAGGTTGGAAGACAATACGACGAGGCCGCTGAAATGGTACATGACGGCCGCATTAATGTTCGACCGAAACGCCAAGGTCGCTTTCAGGAGGAGGGTTGCCTAGACGGTTTTCTCTCATGCACGCCGACTCAGCGAGCTCCGCGCATAGATAACGAGGACCCGTGCTCTCAATCCCGGCCTTGCCTTTGATGATGAATTTCACGATCGCGAACTTGATTTGTGTGTATACTTGGTAGAGTCAATTAGCAGTGTTCGAGAGTCCGATAGATCACCAGGCCCTTCCCAGCTGCAGAGGATATCTATGGCAATGATACAGTCCAATGTTGACATGCTGACAGGTCAAAAGTGGACATGTGAGTGATCCTGGCACAGGCGGCGTACAGGGCAATGATGCGTGAGTCGGGGGTAGGATGGTCTTGTCCCGAATGCGACCACAGCTGGATTTCACTACTCAAGCAGCGGACTATAGGGGAGTTCAGAGTAGAAAACGGGTGGGGTCGGTTTGGAGTCATTTTGAAAGTCGTTTCGGATAGTGAAATCCAAAACGTAGCCAAGAGAGGATTGTGCGCCATATAAGTATCGGACATAGCTCGTTGATATTCGCCCTGTTAACAAGCCAATTCAGGGCCAAGAGAAAGAACTGAGAAGGAACGTCTAGACCTTGGCTGGCATGAGCCCCACGCCAAGCCTGTTAAACAACACGCGCGGCTCAGTGGAAGCCGTAAATGCATCTGAGGGACTATTGAGAGCCCCGTCCCCAATCCCGAGTACATCGTGGGCGGAGAAGCCTCCAAAGCGTTCGACTATCCACCCCGTAGTCGTTGCCCCCCCAAACTCAAGACAACTGATGTCAGTGAACGCATAGATTACATGGAACGGAAAAATGGCCACCTTTTCGAGAACTCTTTGCCTGACACTGCGGATGTCATCCGAATGATTGATTGATAGTGTGTGTTGCCTTTATCAAGCACCTGAGCCAGGTGACTCAGATGCGTAAATGTCCAAAGCACCGGTAAAGATGCAGCAATTTCGTCATACAAAGAAAGGCGACCGTGCAGGCGACGACAACAGCAACGCACATACTCACCAGCTGCCCCAGGTCCTTCGTAGTAATCGACGGCTGCTCTAGTAAATGTTTCACATTCACCACGGCTTATGAGGTTGAAATTCCAGGGCTCTGAGCGGCAGATGCGAGACTGTTGGGATTGTAGACTAGAGGCTTGTCAGATGCTATGATAATAAAACGAATGATTCGTGAAAACGCACATGCGCGCACCTGGCCCAAAACGTACAACTTGAAGTCCGGCTGACAATTCGTGGCAAGACGCGGTGTCATGTCTGTCATAATGGGTTGGGGGTGTCTGTATGAAGATCGGGACCGAACGGATTCCACATGTCACATCGCTCCGACTCGGAAGCGAGGCACAAGTCGTATGCGCCTCGAAAGTCCGCGGCGCACGGGAAGCTGTTTTCAGGCAGACGCTGAGCGCTGAGGATCGAATCCCTTTGCTGGTGGAATGGTGGTGGGAGACGGGAACGAGGTAGGTGCATCCTGCTAAAATTCTTTAGTGGGACACACTCTGAGTTGGCGTCACAGCCAAGCGCAAACTTACGAGGCTTGGGACGTAACGCAACAACACTCGCAGGGATCCCAGCGGTGCCCAGCACACGCCCTCATCCGAGTCGTCGCCTCCGCCCCGCGTTATGAATGATGTAACCGCCCTCTTCCCAGTTCCTTGACCGCCACGCCGCCGTCCGCCGCCGCCGCTTCAGACCGTCGTATAGTACCAAAGACTGAGCGGAAAACACTGTCCAGACATCCGAAAGCACTCGCATGGACGGCATCGAGTGCAGAGGTTGTCTAGGTATGGATGGATTCGTAGAGAGAAAGAAGGAAAGGCATATCGGCTGACACCGTTTTCAGCTGCCTGCTCCCTTCCCAGCCTTCCTACCCCTCACTTGCATCTCGCCCCATTCGCACTTTGAATGCGTCGGTCAGTGAGATTGTTGAATGGAAGTAAACATCTTGACAGTGCCTCCGATGTCGAGAAAGAGGGATTAATCGATTAAAGCTTGACCAGCTTGCTAGAATTCGGAAACATTGATACCGAGAATAACCGCGTTACAGAAGACAGCGGCACCCAGTCGGCAGGGAAGCCTCGATCGTCTGAGCGAAAATTGGCTGCGGTATCTTCTGGACAGCTGCCTTAACAGTCTTTGAATCCCACCACTAAGGACCCAATCCCGGCCACTCGCGAACTGTATATCGATCCTGTCGACACGGCTAGCCGCCGGATAACAGAAAATCCAACCTCTTGGGGGTTCCATGCTCACCATCTCGCTTCAGTTGGTTGTCATCTTGTTCCGGTTTCAGTATCTGGGAACCGGGTGTAAAGTGCAACTTTTCAGTTAACCGTAAGTCACATAAGTAGTGGTGAGGGCTAGTGAACCAGCAGTTCCCTGAACAATGGGTCGCGAAGGACACGCTGCATCGTCGATCAGTGCAGCTCTTAGCGCATGTCTCCTGCTTCGGCAACATTTAGAACAGGGTCCTCTTTCATGCTTGACTCGGAGGGCCCCGATAAACATCTGCGGTTGTTTTTACAGCTGTTTTCATAACGATAGGCCTAAGCACGAAAAATACACACACAGGCTGAGTCGGAATTTGAACCAGAATTTGGTAAGCACGAGATAACTGACTCCGCTACTCCAACGATGCGTCGACAGG
>JBBPTA010000590.1:0-12085 GCA_038093915.1 Boletellus aff. emodensis | reverse complement strand
TTTGATGTAGATGTGAAATGAGAATAGTACTGACCACCATACCATGGGGTGCATGTCCACTGAAAGGGGGTAAGTTGTCTGATATGGATATGAAGTGAGAATGGTGTTGACCACCATGCTATGGAATGCACTTCTATTGATAGAGAGTAAATGGTCTGATGTGGATGTGAAATGAGAATGGTACTAACTGCTATGCCATGGGATGCACTTCCATTGATAGCTAGCAAGTGGCCTAATGTGGATGTGAAATGAGAATGGTGCTAATTGCCATGCCATGGGGTGCACTTCCACTGATAGGATGTAAGTGATCTGATATAAAATGAGAATGGTGCTGACCACCATGCCATGTGGTGCACTTCCACTGATAGGATGTAGGTGATCTGATGTGGATGTGAAATGAGAATGGTGCTAATTGCCATGCCATGGGGTGTACTTCCACTGATAGGATGTAAGTGATCTGATATAAAATGAGAATGGTGCTGACCACCATGTCATGGAATACACTTCCACTGATAGGTAGTGAGTGGTCTGATGCAGATGTGAAATGAGAATGGTGCTGACCAATGGTTGGAGAATACTCGCAACAAATGACCTTCCTCATCTTAGACTGTGGCAAGGAAAAAGTTATCCTAGGGATAAATTGGTTAAGGAAGGCAAACCTGAAAATTGATTGGGCCACCAGGAAAATAGAGCTCCCTGATATCCACAAACCTCCCACAACCAACGGAACTGAATATCGATACCTCCTACGATATCTCACTGAAGAAACACTATCCAAAGTAACCCTATCCACCGAGTTGGCACAGAAATCCAACCAACCAATTACGGAATTACCAGCATGATATTCTCAGTATAAGGATGTCTTTGAAGAACCCAAAGCAGGCGAACTCCCCCCTAACAGATCATATGACCATGCCATAGATCTAAAACTGGACTTCTCCCCAAGAGTGGCCAAGGCCTACCCACTGAATCCAAAAGAACTACAAGTCTGTAAAGACTTTGTAAACGAACATCTTCACTCAGGAAAAATCCGGCCTTCGAAATCCCTGCAAGCCTCCCCATTCTTTTTTGTCCAAAAAAAAGACGGAGGACTACGACCTTGCCAGGATTATTGATATCTCAATTCAGCTACCGTAAAGAACGCTTACCCTCTCCCTCTAATCTTGGAACTCATCAACAGCCTACGAGATTCCACCATTTTTACTAAAATGGATATCAGATGGGGCTACAATAACATTCGCATCTTACCTGGTGACGAGTGGAAAGCCGCGTTCAACACACCATTTGGGCTATACGAACCACTAGTTATGTTCTTTGGATTGTGCAATTCTCCGCCCACCTTCCAGGCCCTCATGAATGACATCTTCAAAGATATGATTGCAGAAGGGTGGCTCATCATCTATATGGACGACCTCATGATCCACACCCACGAGGATCAGGAGCTCCATCATTTACGAACCCTGCGTGTACTCAAATGGATGAGAGACCACCAACTATACCTGAAGCTCAGCAAATGTCATTTCAACGTCTCAGAGGTAGAATATCTCAGGATGATCGTTCGTCCCAGATCAATTACCCTTGACCCAATCAAATTACAAGCCATCAAGGATTGGACACCACCCAAGTCCGTGAAAGCAGTACAATCCTTCATCGGATTTTGCAACTTTTACCGAAAGTTCATCCCCAACTTCTCCACAATTTGTCGACCTCTGCACGATCTAACAAAAAAGGACCATGTTTGGACCTGGACTCCCCACTGTGAGGCCACGTTTCGACGATTACAACAAGCCTTTTTGGCCGCCCCTGTGTTGAGACTCCCTCAATCCACCGACCCCTTCTGGGTTATGACCGACGCCTCGTTGGGAGCAGCCGGTGCGATTTTGATGCAAAAAGACACCAATGATGATCTCCATCCGTGTGCTTACTATTCACAGATGTTTTCTCCAGAGGAACGAAACTATGACATCTATGACTGGGAACTCCTTGCGGTCATACGTGCTTTGGAGGAATGGTGACATTACCTCACTGGGACAGCTCACCCCGTAACAATCCTCACCGACCACAAAAACCTGGCGTACTTCAAACAACTGCATAAGCTGTCCCAACGACAAGCTCGTTGGATGTTGTTCCTACAAGATTTCGACTTAACCTTTTGCCACCAGCCCGCACGATCTATGGGACCCGCCAACACCTTGTCCCGGAAGGATGATGTAGACACTTCACTTGACAACCATGACGTTGTCCTTCTCCCCGATGACCACTTCATCTCCCTTATTGACCTGGCCCTCGCAGACAAAATTACCCATTCTTCCTCTATGGACCCTCTAGTCATTTCTGCCCTGACCGCCCTACAGGATGGGTGTTCACTACTCCCCCGTGCAACTGTACAAGATTGGCATTTCATGGATGGCGCTTTATACTTTAAGGGTCGACTCTATGTCCCAGAGATTGCTCACCACGACCTGGTGCACTCAATTCACACTTCTGCGGCAGGCAGACACGCTGGCACATTCCACCTGTTACACCTGTTACAGCGCGACTACTGGTGGCCAGGCTTACCCACGTTTGTTCGGCGCTATGTTGCCGGGTGTGCTGACTGCCAAGCCAATAAGGTCATTACGCACCCAACAGTGCCACCGGCTTCCCCCCTCACCAGCACTGCCATCCGCCCTTTTGAATCTATCTCCGTCAACCTTATCACCAGTCTCCCCCGCTTGGGTACCTTTGATGCTGTCATGGTCGTGGTCGATCATGGTCTTATGAAGGGGGTGGTTCTCTGCCCCTGTACATTGGATATTGACGCAAACGGAGTAGCACAATTATTTTTTGAGAGAGTATTTTCCTGATTCGGTCTACATCAACGATGTATTTCCGATAGAGGACCCCAATTTGCCTCTGCCTTCACCAGAGAATTGGCAAGATTGCAAAACTACGACCTGGCACTATCTACCGCGTACCACCCACAAACTGACGGCAAAACAGAGCGCGTTAACCAGGAATTAGAAATGTACCTCAGACTGTTCTGTAAAGGAAATCCCTCCGTCTGGGCCTCTCTCCTTCCTATGACAGAATTCTCTCACAACGCTGCCACTCATTTGGTCACCATCCAGTCCCCTTTCGCATTAATGATGGGTTATGAACCCAGGGCCTATCCAACCATCGGAACAACCTTCCTCCCAGCACTCGAACAGAGACTAACTCATTTGGACAACACTCGCAAAGAAGCGCAGCAGGCACATCACATAGCCTGACAAAAAATGAAAGAACAAACACGGACTAATTTTCATCCATGGAAAACTGGCTACAAAGTCTGGCTGGACAATTGAAACCTCAAACTTCACTACACCTCCAGAAAACTTGCACCCAGAAGGGAAGGCCCCTTTGAGATCCTCCAGGTCGTCTCACCCACCACCTACAAGCTTAAACTCCCCCCCACCTGGAGGATTCACCCAGTATTCCACACCAACCTATTGACCCCATATAAAGAAACTGTGGAACATGGCCCCAATTTCCTTAACCCGCCTCCGGAACTTATAGATGATGAAGAACGCTACGAAGTGGATCAAATCCTCAGTCATCGAGGTACCGGAGGGAG
The DNA here is from genome assembly GCA_038093915.1 of Boletellus aff. emodensis. Lineage (NCBI taxonomy): Eukaryota > Fungi > Basidiomycota > Agaricomycetes > Boletales > Boletaceae > Boletellus > Boletellus aff. emodensis. The sequence goes on along the minus strand of JBBPTA010000590.1, from coordinate 8,490 downwards.
AAGGTAGTATCTGATCTGATGGAAGGGTTACTCATCCGCAGAAAACACCTGGGAACTGGAACGGAATCTCACTGGCTTCCACGAACTCCTTCTGGAATATAAAGCTGCGTGGCCCAAAGATTTCCCCCCAGCAAGACAAAGAAAACCCGACAAGAGAACCCTATAAGTAGCATTAGCCATGTCTCTTTTCACATCCCGAGTTTTCACATTCGTCTTTATCTTTTCCACCTGTTTCACATTCCCCCTCTCTTTTCTCCTAGTCTTAGTTTGGGACTCCCACCAACGCGTCCTGAAGCTTCGGACAGACGTCCACTATGCCCTCACTCCCTCTGTTGTCACCTTCCATCACCACATCCCTGACCATACCGTCCACAACGACGACGCCCCACACCAAGACGCACCTGCCCCCCCTATCGTCAAAATCAAACAAACCAGGGTGTGGAACTTTGCGATCACCTTCCCAAATGAAGACGAGACAGAGTGGGGCACTGCTAGAGGGACCGTGTGGTAGCTCCTGAACCATTCATCCTTTTTGGCTCTTCATAGATTTAGTTGCCAACGAGGTAGCAAATGAAAATAGGATCGGGTGTGATCTCTTATCTCATCTGTTTCCTATGGCTCAGCAAGTCTCTAGGCCCATTACCATCAGCGACCTACCTCCTCTTCGTCTCACTCACCTCCCTCACTTCCACCTTATTTCATTTCTCCTGGACGACTTACTAGAAGACCGCACCATCATCCTCTTATTGGAAGACACTCCTGCATTTCGCAACAACTCTAACCTCCCACTCCTCCTTCATCTTCACCACTTCTACATTGTCACCTGCGAGTCTACTTACGTAGCAATCGATACCCTCAATTCGGTAGAGGATCACGAGTCCCATGCCCAAATCAATACCAACCTTGCCTTGGCCAGTCTTTCCAGTGCCTGAGATGCCATTGCCCAATTTGCCCTCAACGAGGGATTGGGGATTGCAGTCCAACAACTTCCCCGAGGAAACCTCCTCCCCCACCTCAGAAACAGAATCGCTGCCCTCAACACCAACAAATGAAGATTCTATTTCTTCCCTGACAACACTGCCTCTAACGCTGGTGTGGACAGCAGTACAAACCGAACACAGCCCTCTCCTGAACCAACATCACCAGCCTTCCCAACCCCTACCACCCCCACGCATAACTTCGTCCCCGACCGGACACCCCACATCCAGATCCATCCACCCCCATCAGATCTTCCCCTGAGCTCGTTGCAGTCTCTGATGCTCCCCGACCCACAAGAGTACACGTATACACTGAGTGAACTAGACCTCCTGCAAGACTGGGTAACTACCGTCACCAGGGTCTTAGAGGAAGATCCCCTGCCCCGACCAGGACTGTGGGTCGATGAAGTACTATGAGCAACCGGGAGTCATCTGTCGACACAGTCTCTACTGCCCCTATCTCTCCTACACCTCGAGGGAGCAATCAATCGGCAATCTGCCACCAATGTGGGTCCAGAGATCACTATTGACCTGCCTGTCGACATTATCTCTGCCCTTTCTGTCACCTTCCCACTCCAGGGCATCCCCAATATGCTTGCCCAGAATGTATTTGCATGGCTTGCGGAGAGTGTGGCCATGGAAGACCAGCCTGTCCATCCCTCTCCAGCAATTACGCTTCTGACGATGGAGACAGACATGACGTCAATACCAGGGGAGGTAGTGTCTGAATCAGTGATTCAGACTAACAATGGGGGTATTGTTACTAACAATCTAGAAACGGGACACTACCTTTTTATGTGCAAGCCCTTAGGTCTACGGGTTTGTCTACGTTCAGGCTCTTCTGCTTCTTCTTTCTCTTCTCGTCCTTGGATGGAATACTTAGATGACATCATCTATCCGGCATTCCCCTTTTATCCACCGGATGGAACTTCCCTTTAACTGAGTCCTCTTATATAACTCCATGTTCCCACATTCCCCATCCGGCGTTACACTTCCCCTATTCATGGACGCGTCATCTCCCACAGCTGTATCTTTTACTATGTCTGCGTTTCCCCACGATCCCCATCTGGTATCTCCTTATTCGTAAGGTACAGCTCTACCAGGGTATATATTCGTGCATGTACCACTAGTAGTCCTTAGCTAGTTCTACGTAATCTACGCCTAGAATTTAGTTCGTCCTTGAGTCCGGCTGGATAGAGAGAAGGAAGCTCGCTAAGTTCACGCATATGCGTAACAGTGGTCCACTCCTCTCCTGAGGGTATCAATCAAGATCTCATTGTATCCGGTTTCAAGGCCGCTTTTTGCTGCCTTTAGGTGGAAGGTAGTGGTGTACGCATTGAAACTTCCTCTCTTCTCCCTTTGTGGGAGGGCCTTTTCCCTTTCATCGGGAAAGTCGGATTGTTTCATTTCATAGAGATCATTTCTGGCTCGTTCCTTTATTCCGATTGGAACAAAGGTACTGTTAAAGTCTGCTTTGAACAGATCCCATGTATAGAGGGGGATCTTTGGATACAGGCTTTCCACAAAGACTGCCCCTCTTCCTTTACTCATTTTGTTGAGGCAGGTAGCCATCTTCACATCGTCTTGGTAGTAGATGTGTCGGTTCATAATGAAGTAGGCTTCCATAGCTGCTATCCATCAGGATGCATCTGTGGCTTCTTCCAAGAAGTCGCCCGGTAGCCTAGCCTTGATTTCAGGGGATTTTGGGTCTATCTCCTGAGGTGGGTCATCATCCAAGATCTTCGCCTGTTTCTTCCCTTTTGAATTGGACATGAGTACGTCTGGGTTGGGTTCAATGGTTATGTGGGGGGAAAGGATAGGGGAAGGGGATCTCAGTTCAGGATTTGAAGTACTCGGGGTATGAGGTCTATAGGTGGGCCCAGAAGGTTCTCAAGCTGCAGGAGCGAGTAGTTGGGTTGGTTTCATAGTGTATTCCAGGGTTGTAGAGGTTCTCCTTCTTTGTTGACTAAAGAGTGGGTTTGTTGGGGGTGCGCTTCCTCCAGCAATCCTTCTAGGTTGGGGAGAGGGGGATGGCATATAGTGAGGGGTTTCTTCTTCTTCGAGGACATCGTCGTCACTACTCTCCGGTAGTCGGTAGGATGTGTTTTTCTTAGGGTTCTCACCCTTCTACTGAGATAGCAGGAGTGGGTTTGAAGAGCTAGTTCTTTTGTTATGCGTACGCGTGAACTTAGCGAGCCTTCATCTCTCTATCCAATTGGACTCAAGGATGAACTAAATTCTATGCGTAGATTATGTAGAACTAGCTAAAGACTACTAATGGTACATGTGCAAATATATAGTCAGGTAGAGCTGTACCTTCTCAATAAGGAGATACCTGATGGGGATTGTGGGGAAACGCAGACATAGTAAGAGATACAGTTGTGGGAGATGATGCGTCCATGGATAGGGGAAATGTAACACTGAATGGGGAATGTGGGAAAGTAGAATTGTAATAGGTGAATCATTTAAAGGGAAGTTCCATCCGACGGATAAAAGGGAAATGCCAGATAGATGACATCATCTAAATACTCCATCTGAGGACGAGACGAGAGAGAAGAAGTAGAAGAGGCTGACCGTAAACAAAGTCGTAGGCCCAGGGGTTCACATAGGAAAAGATAATGCCCCGTCTCTAGATTGTTAGTAACAGATACTTCTTCATCAGGTAAGGGGATGAGGGGCATTGGAAGTGGAGTCATTGGTGATAGTGAAGAGAGGTCAGAGAGGTAAGGGATGCCTTGCATGTTGAACTCTAGCAGAGGTAGGGGACTCAGAACCCGCACTACCTCTGTTTTGCCCAGATTCTCATACATGGAGTTGATTTCCTCCATGTGGTTGACTTCTTGGTCCTCATGCTCTGGGTTTCCTTGGAGCACTAGGGAGTCCATATACTCCAGTTGGTATCCCAGATTGACTTGTTGGAATTCTGACTGGAGGGGAAGGGGTGTGTGGACTTCTATCATGATTTGTCGAAGTTGTTTGATGAAAGATCTGGGCAAGGTCATTATAGATGGATGAAAGGGCTTGAGCTAAGGTGGAGTGAAGATCTCTTAGTTCTTCCAGTGTAGATCCAGAGGAAGGTGGAGAAGGATCATGAGGGTGAGGAGGAGTAGGAGGATGGAATTGCACCTGAGGTGCAGTTTGATATGACTCTGAGGTTGTCAGACTATCTTCTTTGATGATCAGAAATGTCCAATTGGTCTCAGCTACCACTGACTGTGATTGCTGGTGGCTGGGCTTATTGGTGGAGTGTTGTGAGCTGGATGAAGAAGGAGGAGTAGGAGGAATAAATACTCCTATTTCCACACCTGAATCGTGTGTATTCTCACCTTCAAGGTGTTGCTGCCTGATATAGCAATAGATGAGGATGGAGATGGGGAGCAGATATAAGCAGATGGGTAGACTGAAGTGGGAGCTGTTACACTTCCTTCTTTTTTCCCCCTATTTTTCCATATTTTTCTGGCCTCATCCAAGCACTCTAGGAGTTTATTCGGATTTCGTCCACTTATCTATTCCACATTCAGACTTAGCAAAGTCTAGTTGTCCTCATGCTCCATAGATCAGTCTAGACCCCTCTAGACCTCCCCGATCTAGATTGTACATGCTTGAACCCTTAAACATGCTATGTGCACCCTAGTATCAGTTGGCTATACAGGCATCAACCCTTGAGCCTGATCATTTGCAATGACCCTAGTCAATCCTAGTCATTGTGACTCACCATGCACAGCCACAGATCTGCTGATTCACAATTCCCATATATGGACATCTGAAACACCTCAGGCACTGCCATGCACTGCCACACACAGCCTTGTTTCACCTTGCTGTTACCACATGATCGACCTCATGTCAATCCCATGACCCCTGTCCATATGGTCCACTCTCACACTATTGTCCTCCCTTCAAACACATGTTTCCCTCATGTCCACTTGACTCTACACAACTCACCTTGACTCCTGATGACTCCAGTAAGCACAGGATATCATTAGATCTAGTGTACATGCATGTAAACATTAGAATAGTATATAAGAGACAACCCCAGCTCATCAAGGACCTAGTCTTGTCCTCTTGAGTTTCCCCACTCACTCTTGACACTAGGCTCACCCTCTACTTGCTTCCTAATAACTGCTTACTCTAGCTAGCCTAGTAAGTGGTTGTTTCAGGAGCAATGATGGAATGGATGGGAGTAGGCCTAGTGATTATATTGCCTAGGCTCCAGACCTCCTCAGGATTAACCATGTGGTCATCATCTCTGAGGTAGTACCCAAAGAAAAGACATTGGTGGTGCAGAGCAGGAAAGTGAGATTGGACAGCAGGTAAATGTGGCCAGATCTCTGGATCTCCGGGGCTTGTGATGTCTGGTAGTGGTTCTACTCACTAATGTGGTATCCTAGATCTCAACAGGATGATCTAGATCGTCCACAATGTGGACATCTATCAACTATTGGTCAGTATTTGTACTGTTTCCTTGGAGAAAGGAAAAAGGAAAATCCCAGATTGTATCACCCCTTAATGCCACTGTGGTAGGGTTATACTCATTGGTCCATCCTATGTTGTTCATAGCATGGGCAACAGTCCACATGGCTAATTTCCTTGAAAGAATCTCCAATAGAGATTGTTCCCCAACAGCATTTTTAATGTGTCTACAAAGAGCCTCAAGCTCTACTAGCACCTCAGATCGAGTATGCATTGAAGATATCAGGTGACAGTAATCTTTGCAAAGTGATCTAGGTGGGGCTCATAACCTAATGAGAGTGGGGGAGAATGTAATAGCAGATATTGGACACTAGCACCAATACCACTCTCACTTAGGGTGTAGCAATGAAGGGATGGTGCACAGTGTGAGACTCACTGTACTAGCAGAGTTTCTCCTTGGTAGAGAGTATCAGTACCCTGGATGGGTACTATGGTGCACAGAGATAAGATAGAGTTTAGTGGGGATTAGCCTTAGGTGAGGTAATGGAGGAAATGAAGTCAGGGGAACTCTATTGAGTGAGTTACAGCATTGAGTACATTACATGTTGTTTATATAGGTTACATAAAGTGGAGTTTGAACCCTAAGCATGAGTCATGTTGAGTCAGATTGACTCACAGTGACTCATAACCAGTCATGTGATCTGGTTGTGACTCATATGGAGTCAGTATGAGTCATCATGACTCATAGTTGTTGTAGAACATTCCTGTATGACATCATGCACAGCCTTATGACTCACATTGAGTCATGGTGAGTCATACTGAGTCATAATGAGTCATCCCCTGAAAATCTCTAAGGAACTATTATGTCCATTAGATTATGATGTCTAATAGTGATCCTATTAGTCAGTCCAATAGTTAGTCCAATAATCAGTCCAGTAGTCAGTCTGGTTATTATTCTGGAATATATCTGGAATACCAGAATGATAATATCACTACTGGATTACCTTTTATGTTATCTGGAATATGTTCAGTGATATCTGGACTTGCTTTGGACATCCAGATTAAACATCTGGTAGTGTGAATTCCTATCAGACTTCGACAGAAGAAGCCCAATCCTTGTCTGCTAGGTTTATGCTTGTCCCTACCTGTGTTACACGTATGCGTGAACTTAGCAAACTTCCTTCTCTCTATCCAGCTGGACTCGAGGGCGAACTAAATTCTATGTGTAGATTGCGTAGAACTAGCTAAAGACTACTAATGGTACATGCACGAATATATAGTCAGGTAGAGCTGTACCTTCTCAATAAGGAGATACCTGATGGGGATTGTGGGGAAACACAAACGTAGTAAGAGATACGGTTGTGGGAGATGATGCATCCATGGATAGGGGAAGTGTAATGCTGAATGGGGAATGTGGGAAAGTGGAACTGTAACTGGTGAATCGTTTAAGGAGAAGTTCCATCCGACGGATAAAAGGGAAATGCCGGATAGATGACGTCATCTAAATACTCCATCCGAGGACAAGAAGAGACAGCAGAAGTGGAAGAGGCTGACCGTAAACAAAGTCGTAGACCCAGGGGCTCGCATAGGAAAAGATAATGCCCTGTCTCTAGATTGTTAGTAACAACCTGGGCCAAGCATAACATGAGTCAAGGTGAGTTGTGACAAGTCATGAAGAGTCAGAAGGAGTCAAAGAAGCAGGAAATGAGTCAGAGATAAGATGAGTAATGGAAAAGAAGTCATCATGAGTTAGGATGAGTCAGGATGACTTAGAAATGAATGACATCCATGGAAATTGCTAAGTAATAGTGGAAATAGACATTTGGAGATGCAAGGGAAAAGAAATGTAATGTATAATAGATCAGTTTAATAGCAGTCTCACAAATTTGTTACATTTGTCAAAATGCCAGTTGTTGTTGTTCTTCCACTAGTGCTTTTCACTTTGCCTCTCTATCAACCATATTATTATCCAGAGGGGGATCTTGTGAACCTTGGTTCATATCCCCTTCAGCTCAAGTGTGAACTCCATCAAACTGAGTTTCCATCACCATGCTATCAACATCAATAACCAGGTTATGCAAGATAATGACAATAGTGATCCAACAACATACAGTTGAGTTGATGTTAACCTGGAGTTCCCATAAACATTGCCACCATCCCTTCAATACTTCCATGTAATGTTCTGATCACACTCAGAGGTTTGCAACAGCACTATCAAAGGTTGTGTTGTCTGCTAGAAGTGTAGCAGGACACTTGTGGACTGGAATAGTACACAGAGTTACAGGACATGCAAAATCAATCCAGGCAAACTCATTTCCTTCAAAAAAAAAACCAACCAATCAGTATACTTTGCTACAGCTGTATGCTCAAATACAGGTGCATCATGAGCAAAGCCTGTAAGGCCATGGGTATGGTCAACATTCTGGAGATCAGATGGCAGGTTTCCAACCTATGAAAGAATTTATGCTCAGTCATCTAAGGGTTATTTAGAAATTATAACCTACCTGTAGATTGAGGCCATAGTTGGACTTCCAAATATAATAAGCATCTCCATTGAGGCCAGGTTTAGTATATAGAACAACAATTGTTCTATCATGCATCATCTAGCCATCATGCCACCATGATCCTCAGAAGCCAACCCTATTATCCATCCAAGCCTTCTCAAACTCCTTTTCTTCAGCTGTAGGCAGGTGCACAAATGCATCATATAAGGATGAAATAGGCAGACAAAGGACTGAGGACATCAAGAAGATGGACAAGGGACAAGGGACTCAGAAGTGACTCAAGAGTATGCTAGATTGCACAGATTGAGAATGGAGTACAAAATACAGAGCAACAGGTATAAGTAGGAAGGGACATGTAAGCATGGAATCCTATGGAAGGTGATGGAAATGGGGGTAAACTAAGCAACAATGACAGATGTTACTGTGGAGAAGACTGTTCATAGAAGGATCAAGAAAAAAGACTACAAAAGATAACACACACACAGTAATTGCTCATGATGATAAGTGTATGAACATAATCATAAGAGAACATACCAAAGACTGAACTACAGGTGGGATGAAGACAAGAGAGAACAAGTATGTGAGAACAAAGTGAGAAA
>JBBPTA010000586.1:0-12159 GCA_038093915.1 Boletellus aff. emodensis | reverse complement strand
TCTCTTCATCCCCAGTCCTTGCCTTCCCCGATGTCTCTCACCCCTTTTCCCTCATGACTGATGCATCTCTCTTGGCTGCTGGTGCAGTCCTTCTCCAAACAGATCCCAACGGTGACTTCCATCCCTGCGCCTACTTCTCCAAAACCTTTAGTCCTGTGGAACAGAACTACGACATCTACAATAGGAAACTCCTTGCCATCATCTTGGCTCTTCAGGAATGGCGCCAGTACCTCCAAGGAACATCTCACTCGATCACCATCCTGACTGACCACAAGAACCTCTCCCATCTCAAAGACCCTCAAAAACTCTCCCGTTGCCAAGCCCATTGGTCTCTCTTTTTACAGGACTTTAATCTTGTATGGCAGGTTACCCCTGGTACTTGCATGGCCCCAGCGGATGCTCTCTCTTGGAAAGATTCTATAGATACTTCATCCGACAACACCTCTGCATCCATCCTATCTAACCCCCAGATCATTAATGTTACTAACAATCTAGACATGGGGCATTACCTCTTTCTTTGTGAACCAATCGGTCTGTGTCTCAGTCTGCGATCTGCCTCTTCTGCTGCTTCTGTCTCATCCCGTCCTCGTATTGAATACTTAGATGATGTCACCTATCTGGCATTCCCTTTTTATCCGCTGGATGGATCTTTCTCTTAAACGAGTCTCTGGTATTGGTTCCTATTTCCCACATTCCCCTTTGAGCGATACACTTCCCCTATCTTTGGACGCATCTTCTCCTACAGTCGTATCTCTTACTATGCCTGCGTTTCCCCACGTTCCCCATCAGGTATCTCCTTATTCGTAAGGTACAGCTCTGCCTGGGTATATATATTCGCGCATGTACTACTAGAAGTCTTTAGCTAGTTCTACGCAATCTACGCCTAGAACTTAGTCCGCCCTCGAGTCCAGAACGGATAGAGAGAAGAGAAGGATCGCTGAGTTCACGCGTACGCGTAACAATTAACGCCTTCAACCTTGCCCTTTCCAACAGCATTCGTTCCTCCTCGTCCTCCGATCCCCTCGTTATCCAAGCCCTCCAAAGTCTACAGGACGGCTCCCCACTTTTCCCCCGCTCTTCCCTGCAGGATTGGTCATTCAACAATGGTCATCTCTACTTTCGCAACCGGATGTATGTCCCTCCCTCCTCCCATTCCTCCCTCCTGCATGCTCTCCATGACTCTCCCACCACCGGTCACATGGGCTTTTTCCACACCAAAGCTCTCATTGAGTGCAACTTCTGGTGGCTGAGCCTGGGCACCTTTGTTAAAAATTTCATTACTGGCTGTGTCTGCTGTCAACAGTCCAAAGTGAACACACACCCCACCACACCTCCCCTCACTCCGATCCCTTCCTCTACATCTCTCCCTTTTTGCCAGCTCTCCATGGATCTCATCACTGATCTTCCTTCTTCCTCAGGCTTCGATTCTCTGTTGGTCGTGGTCGACCATGGCCTTACAAAGGGGGTAATTCTCATACCTTGCACAAAAACCATTGATGCTGCTGGAGTTGCACTACTGTTCTTCAACCATGTATTCAAACGATTCAGGCTTCATGACTCAATCATCTCTGACAGAGGTCCACAATTTGCCTCAGTGTTCGCTCGCGAGCTTGCTCACCTCCTTCATTATGATGTCCACCTCTCCACCACCTATCACCCCCAAATGGATGGACAGACTGAACACGTCAACCAAGAAGTCAAAACCTATCTCCGGATCTTCTGCATGAATCAACCTGATATGTGGTTGTCCTTCATCACCAGTGCTGAGTTCCATCACAACTCCTCCCCACATTCATCCACTAAAGCATCCCTGTTCTCCCTCATGCTTGGTTACAAACCTCGTGCCTACCCCCCACTTGGAAAGACCTTCCTCCCTGCTCTCACTACATGCCTCTCCCTCTTGGAAGAATCTCGAAAGGAAGCCCTCACTGCCCATGAATCTGCACGCCGTCTTATGTCCCAACACGTAACTCGCAGGTTTTCCCCATGGAAAGTTGGAGATAAAGTCTGGCTAGAAGCAACTAATCTCCATATTCCTTACCCCTCTAGGAAACTTGCACCCAAACAACTGGGACCCTTTGAGATTTCACAGGTTCTCTCTCCACTCTCCTACTGCCTCCATCTCCCACTGTCATGGAAGATTCATGATGTCTTCCACGCCACACTTCTATCGCCACACCACGTCACTGAAGCATACGGCCCATCATTTCCCACACCGCCTCCTGACATCATCGAAGGCAAAGAAGAATATGAAGTTGACGGCATCCTCTCACACAAGGGATCCCCTGGCTGCTACCAGTACCTGACCGCATGGAAGGGTTACTCAGCATCGGAGAATACATGGGAACCCAAGAGTAATCTCCATCATGCACGGACCATCCTCTCTTCTTATAAAAGGACCCATAACTTATGATAATTCCTCAGACACTTTTCCCTCGTCTAACGCCCATCCCACCATGTCCTCCCTCACATCCTCCATCTCTTCTTCTGCTTCTCGTTCCTCCAGTTTGTCTCCACTTCATACTCAACAGGTTTATCCCTGTTTTCTTCCTGCCTCTGCCATTAACACCCTTTATTCATCTATCCTTTCTTGTCCAACCCTAGTCCACACCATCGAGCTCAACCCTCTCTATGAGGAGGATGAGATTTCCCAGGAACTTGTATGCCTTTTTCTTGACTTGGCCTTAGTTCAATCTTACCACTTTCGTACCGCCCCTTCGGATCTACCCGCCACATTCAGTCTCCCTCTTCATCTCCTTATCAATCACACCCCTGAATGTGTCCTTACTGTACTCCACCTACACGGTTTCCATGGCTTTGTCGAGCGACTCGAACTGAGCCTCATCTACCCTGTCTTCCGTCACGTTTACTTTTCCTTGTCTATGGATGCCCGCGACCATTATATGTCTTCGATCAAAACTATCCCTTTACCCACTTCTTCCCCACCTTTTGTTCCTTCCGCACCCGTTTCTCCCCCTCCTCTTTTGACTTGTATCTCTTCTCCCCCCATCGTATCACACCCCATTGACGAAGAATCAGTCTCGGCAGATGGCTACCGCATTGACCAAGCGGCATTGGCTCATATCAGGGAACATATCCAACTCCATCACCTCCCTGACAGACGCACCACCTCTCCTCTGATGTACAAACCATCGAGTCCCCTTTGGTGTGCCATCCTGCCACCAGTAACACTCACTGCCACCACTGTCATCTTCTGGGCCACTATAGAGACGGCTGCCCAGACTACTGATGCCCGTCCTGCCATCAGTTTGCCCCTGGCCATCCTGCTCACAGTTGTTTCTCCACTCACTGCAATACTTGTCAATGATGGGGACACAGACCCTGCTTTTGCCCCACCCATCTCTGCCCTCGCTGCAATCACTTTGGTCATGTCCTTGATGACTGTCCATTTGAGCATTACACAGTCAAACAAGCCACTTCCATCATCGGTGGACCACCTACTCCGTCAGCCTAACATTGATGTATTCCAGCCTGGGGCTAGAATGTACGAAGGGGGTAATGTTACAATTTATTCCCCATACTCACACATCTTTTTCCTTTCCATTTGTTGTCCTCGCTGCTCCCCAGTCTTCGGTATATTCCACTACGATTACGAACACTTCTTCATTGTCACAGGCTTACCTCAGACTTATGTTTGTTCTCTTTAGTCATCCTCTTTTACTCTTCATTCCGATCCAACTCGGACCTTTGACTGTTATGATTCACCCCTTTTCTTTCTTCGCACTTACCATTCTTCGCTTATCCCTCGATCCGACTCACCAGATCATTTGTCATTGACGCTTATCCCTCGATCCGACTCACCAGATCATTTGTCATTGACGCTTACTTCGCGATCCAACCCATCGGATCCTTTGTCATTCTTCCTTACTCACAGTCCAATCCATCTCGGACTTCCTTTACCCCTTTCGACCCATTGGTCATTCTGGCTTACGCCTCCGTCCAATTCAACTCGGACTTCTTATCTTCCTTCCCTTCGTTCTCCTTATACGGTAGTTGGTCTGTGCACATCACAGACAGGTATATAAACTCCAGTCGTCTAGCCATGTACCCCAAGCTAGACTTACCTGGCAAACTACCTTGTTCGCTCCTCGCTTCCAAGCCTTGAGCTCCTCGTCCACCGACTAGCATAGCTAGCCCGGCAGTACCCTTCGTCCACCAACTAGCACAGCTAGCCCGGCAGTCACCTCGTCGCCGTAGGAAGACCCTCGGCCGCCTTCGTCCTCACCTCCTTAGGAAGACCCTAAGGATAACGTCCTTCGCGCTCGTCTAGGAGCGACCATCGTCCCGCTAGGTCTACGCTCGTCCCTACCCGGGCCAAGCGTAACAAAAGTCTAGCTTCTCACCCGCCGTCACCATCACTGTGAACCGCCACCATTAGCGACCCACAAGAAAGCCCCCGTTGGTGGAGATCCGCCCCTGATCCCATTGACTCCGAACCCGAAGAGGAATCCCAACCCTCTTCCGACTCCGACGAAGAACTTCCTACTCTAGAAGAGCAGGAAGCTGCTCTCAATCTTGCTCACCAACTATCTGCTGAGCTCGTCCTCCCTCGTGCCCCCACCCCCCCATCGCCTCCTACCGTCGTCTCCTCCCCTATCTTCCCAAACCCCCGAACAACCTTCAGAATGCCTGCTGCCCCCTCCACCTCCGCTCTCCCTTCCGCACCTGCCCCCGCCCCCATTGCCGCATCCCTACCCACAGTCAAACCTGTCGAACTACACATTGGCGTTCTAGACGCATACGACGGATCCCCCGATCGAGCCAAGACATGGCTCCACACGGTACAATTTTACCTGATGGTAAATTGTGACATCTACAACATCGACGACAAGCGAATCACCTTCGCCCTGTCCTACATGACCAAAGGACCTGCTGCAACCTGGGCAGCAACATTCTGCACAAAGGTGCTCAGCGCTGCCACCATCTCCCTGGGCACTTGGCCCGATTTCGTAGCTGCCTTTACAAAGGCATTCGACCACAAGGACGTAGTCCCTGCCTCCATTGCTTGGCTCACCACCACCAGGATGACCGTCAAAGTGGACCCAAAGACCCATAAAAAGGTCTACTCCCCTTCCCTTGCTGAGTATTCCTCGAAGTTCTTCCAACACAAAGACATAGCCAATATCACCGAGGATCACGTCCTCATTGGTTATTATTCCGCCGGAATTCCCCCCTCCCTCATGCGCCGCATTATGTCCATGGACACGATCCCCACCACCCTTGAAGGGTGGGATGCCAAGGCCTTCCATTTCTATCAGAACTGGAAGCATGCCGACGAGATTGCTGATCGAAGCGCGAGACCTTATAAAGCACCCACATATACCCCCGCTCCCACCCGCACCACCAAGGACCCCAACGCCATGGAAGTTGACGCCATCCGCACCACCCCAAAACTAACCCCCGAAGAACGCCAACAATGCATCGAGAAGCGCCTTTGCTTCCACTGCAGGAAGCCTGGACACGGCAGCAGAAGCTGCCCCCACTTCCCCACTACTACCCCCGCCGCCACTGAGGCAAAGAAAACCCCCGAACAAAAGGTTCGGAAAGTAGAAGAAGAACCAGAAATTCCTTCTCTTATCGAGTTGGAATCAGATGATGAAGAAACTGGGGTCTGGAAGGTTTCCCTTCTTGGACAGGATTTTTAACAAGGAGGCCTCCCTCAACGCGAGCCCCCTCCAAGTCTCTTAGTATGCCCCCCCTCGTACCATCTACATCAAAGAAATCTATTCACATTCCGATTTCGTTAGTAGAACCCACACGTACCCTGAAAGCCGTTGAAACCCCCGCCCTCGTCGACAGCGGTGCAGACGTCAATTGCCTTGACTGGCAATTTGCCCGCAAACATTGAATCCCCTTGACTCGGCTCGCCAAGCCGATACCTGTGCGAAATGTGGACCAGACCACAAACAAGAATGGTGATATCAAATTCACCACAGAACTCTATGTCCGCATTAGCGGAATCCTCCACCGAACCACCTTCCACATTCTTCATTGTGGGAAGGAGAACGTCATTTTGGGCATGCCCTGGCTCAAGATTGCAGATCCGACCATTAGCTGGAAGGATCGAACCCTCGCCATCCCGATCTCATCAGATCAAACCGCGGAGCTAAATGCTCAATACACCTCTGACGAACTTCGACACGCGAATAAACTCCGTTCGAAGGAAACCCCCACCGCTGCCCCGAAACCCATACAACATGTTGATGTTGACGAAGTCTGGGACCAAAAGTTCTATGACTACCTTGACTACCGCACCCCCCGCCTCTATGTCGAACAATCAGTCGAACTCCTCAGCATTAACCAAATGGTCAAGAAAGGAGTTCAATACTTCCTTAATCAAGGAAAACCCAAGAAAGCGAAGCTTTGCGCCAAGCTTACCACCGCCACAGAGCTTGCCATGCAGGCAGAGCTCTCGAAACCAAAAGAAACCCTTCCCCTGGAGTACGCAGCATTCTCCGATGTCTTCACCAAAGAAGCAGCAGACCACACCCCCCCTGCTCGCCCCTACGACCACACCATCTCCCTAGACGAATCCTTCGTTCCCAAAGTGGGAAAACTTTATCCTCTAACCCCCAAGGAAAAGAAAGCCGCCGAGGACTTCTTAGAAGAGAACCTCAAGGCCAGAAAGATCCGCCCCTCGAACTCCCCCCAAGCATCCCCCTTCTTCTTCGTGAAAAAGAAGGACGGTGGTCTTCGCCCCTGCCAAGACTACCGCTATCTCAACAAACACACCATTCGAGATGCTTACCCCCTCCCCCTTATTTCCGATCTTGTCGACAAGCTCCAAGGAGCAAACCTCTTTACGAAGTTTGACGTCCGATGGGGTTATAACAACGTCCGCATCAAGGACGACGACCGATGGAAGGCTGCTTTCATCACACATAAGGGGCTATTTGAGCCCACGGTAATGTTCTTCAGACTTACCAACTCTCCCACCACGTTCCAGCGATTCATGAATGACTCGTTCCGAGACATGATCGCCGAAGGATGGCTCATCATCTATATGGACGACCTCCTTATCTTCTCCCCCAACGCCAAGACCCATGAGGAACACACCAAGCGTGTCCTCAGCTGCATGCAAGAGCTCGATCTTCATCTGAAGATCTCCAAGTGCAAGTTCACCACGGACTCAGTAGAGTACCTTGGCATGATCGTTAAACCCGGCCAGTTGGCCATGGACCCCATAAAACTCGCCAGTATTGCAGACTGGCCCGTTCCCCAGAAGCTGAAGGATGTCTGATCCTTCTTAGGCTTTGCCAATTTCTATCGGAGGTTTATCCCCGATTACTCTGCCATCACCCGACCTCTCATCGACATGACCAAGAAGAGCTTGGCCTGGAACTGGACCTCCCAGTGCCAGGATGCCTTTGATGCCCTTAAACGGGTATTCCTCTCGAAGCCGATGCTTCACCTCCCCGACCACAGCCGCCCCTTCGCCATCGCCACTGATGCCTCAAAACACGCCATGGGTGGTGTTCTTCTTCAAACCGACACAAACGGGGATTGGCATCCCTGTTCGTACCTCTCTCAATCATTCTCCCCCACCGAAAGGAACTATGATATCTATGACCGCGAACTTCTCACAGTCATCCACGGACTTAAGGCCTGGAGACACTATCTCCACGGATCTCCCTTCCCCATCCAAGTCTTCACAGATCACAAGAACCTGACGTATTTCTGTCAGCCCCAGAAGCTCAACCGGCGCCAAGCCCGTTGGCTTCTTGATCTCGCCGACTTTGATCTCAAAATGATCCATGTTCCCGGAAAACTCCTTTCTGCCCCCGATGCCCTCTCCCGCCGCCCAGATCTTATCCCAGATAATGATTCCAACAACACTGACACCACCCTCCTCCCACAGTCCATGTTCGTCAATTTAATTGACACCGAATTGTCACAGAAGCTTGCTGCTTCTTCCTCCTCAGATCCATTAGTCCTCGATGCCGTCCATGCACTTGATGGGGAAGTACTCCTCAAGTTCCACTCCCGCCTCTCCGACTGGCATTACGATGCTGGCGTCCTTACGTATCAAGGACACGTCTACGTTCCCCCCGACTCCGACCTACGCCGCACCATCATCTCCCGGTCACATGACCACACCTCCACCAGCCACCCCGGTTATTTGAAAACACGTCAACTCGTCACTGCCGAGTTCTGGTGGCCAGGCCTCGCCCAATTTGTCCGACAGTATGTCGAAGGCTGTGCTACATGCCAGCAAAACAAGGTCAATACCCACCCCACGACACCCCCCCTTGTCCCTATCCCGTCCCACTGCACCCGCCCCTTCCAGCAGGTCTCATGTGACCTCATCACCGGTCTCCCCATCTCTTCTGGTTTTGATGCCCTTCTGGTCATGGTAGACCATGGGCTTACTAAGGGGGTAATTCTCTGCCCCACAAAACAAACTGTCACTGCGGAGGGAATCGCCACCCTCTTTCTTTACAAGGTCTACACCCGGTTCGGACTATATGACAAGATCATCTCCGATCATGGCCCCCAATTCACATCCGCCTTCGCCAAGGAGCTTGGAAACCTCCTCGGATACTCCCTTTCCCTCTCTACCGCCTACCATCCCCAATCTGATGGAGAAACAGAACGCATCAACCAGGAGGTTGAAATGTACCTTCGGATCTTTTGCCAAGAAAGCCCATCCTCATGGTCCGACATGATCTCTCACGCAGAATTTGCCCACAATCACCGCCCTCACTCCGTCACCGGAAAGTCCCCATTCTTCCTCATGATGGGATTCGAACCCCGACTGCTTCCCACGGTCATCTCCGCGACTTCCGTTCCTGCAGTAGAAGCACGTCTTCGACTTCTGACTGCTGCTCAAGAAGAAGCCCTCGCCGCCCACGCCCTCGCCCAACAAGTGATGAAGTCCCGTTCCTCCAAGGGCTTCAAACCATTCACCAAAGGAGACAAAGTTTGGCTAGAAGCCAAAAACCTCAAACGTCACATCACCTCCCCGAAGCTCGCCCCCAAGCGAGAAGGACCGTTCGTTATCACAGACGTATTATCCCCGATTACATACAAACTCTGCCTTCCAAAGACTTGGAAGATCCACAACACGTTCCACGCTTCTCTTCTATCACCCTATCACGAAAACGACATCCACGGGAAGAACTTCCCGAAGCCACCTCCGGACCTTGTTGCGGGCGAAGAAGAATACAAGGTGGAACGCCTCTTACGTCACCGCGGACCCTCGGACAACTGGCAATTCCTGGTCCGGTGGAAGGGTTACACCCCCGAAGAAGACTCCTGGGAGCCAGAATGGAACTTGAAACATTCAAAGGCCGCTCTCCTCAAGTATAAGAAGGGTCACCCTTCTGTCTTCCGACTCTAACTCCTTTCAACCCCAACCACCACCACCACCACCATGGACACCTCCTTGATCCCCACCGCCGCGCTCCCCTTTGTCATGAACGGACAAACCATCTACACCCCGTCCCCCGTCGCCAACTCCCTGCTTGACACCGCCCTGCTCGACTCCCGCCTCGTCACCACCCTCGACCACGCCATTGCCCCCGTCTCCCTGCTCGGCTACCTGAGGGATGTTTACACTCACCATATGGCCATGAGGAATGCCATCATCGGTCTAACTGACCACGTGCTGATGAACAACCACATACGTCTCCTCTTCACTATCCTCCAACACTCTGACCTTCGCCTACACACCACCCTCCTCACCGCCCTTACCCAACTAGGATTGGGTAACGCTATCAACCAAATAGACAACGTACTCCAGGAATTCGGAAACGAATCTCCCACCCTCCCTGCCAATTTAATCATAAACGATTCCATGCCCCCCGCTCCCACGGTAGAAGTAACGGCCGCCCAAGACAATGAACCCATCCCCGAGTCTCACCTTCAATACTGGCAGGCGTGTTTACACTGCCACTGCCTTAGTCATAACAAACTGTACTGCCGAAGGTACACTTGCCCCGGGTGTTCTATCTCCACCCCCGGTCATACCATCACCAATTGCATGGGACCGGCTCGCTCCCCACTACCACCGTCTTCCCCCGGCTCTTCACACCGAAGCACACCCTCCCCGCGCCCTCATCCGTACCACCACCCCGGAACTCTGTACGCCTCAAAAGGCACTTCCCCTCATCCTCCGGCCTTCACTGACTGGTCCGTGTCCCCGTCCACCCCAAGCCTTTGGACTCCCACACCCCACCATGATGGATTCTCCCCGGGAGCTGAGCTTGACTCTCATCCCACAGTCGTTGAATTATTCACACCCGACCTTCCGGAACTCCTGATCTATGACCCTATGGACCCTCGACGTACCCTTATGGAAGCACTCGGATTCATTCCGAATAACGATACCTGTCCTGTCGGACTCCCAGAGTTCACCACACTCCGCTTCCTTCTAAACGTCCAAGAGGCCATAGACGGCCCACCTCTATCCATGGACTTCCACATGCTCGGACGTGCTCTCCATTTCTTACAAGAACACAATCACCCAACTACTTCCCCCCACAGACCCGTGTACAACAGTGAAGGCGAAGAAGTACCCATTGCCTTCGCCATCAGAGATCCCCTCCGCCGCATTGACACACCCCCCCCTGACCTCCCAGACTATAACTATGACGGCAACGATGAATTGGATGACAGCAGTTATGCCAACGTCACCGGATCACCTGGACCTTTTACTCATGACTTTTAATCAAAGTTGGTAACTTCGAATGTACTACGGGGGTAATGTTACGATTCACCCCTTTTCTTTCTTCGCACTTACCGTTCTTCGCTTATCCCTCGATCCGACTCACCAGATCATTTGTCATTGACGCTTACTTCGCGATCCAACCCATCAGATCCTTTGTCATTCTTCCTTACTCACAGTCCAATCCATCTCGGACTTCCTTTACCCCTTTCGACCCGTTGGTCATTCTGGCTTACGCCTCCGTCCAATTCAACTCAGACTTCTTATCTTCCTTCCCTTCGTTCTCCTTATATGGTAGTTGGTCTGTGCACATCACAGACAGGTATATAAACTCCAGTCGTCTAGCCATGTACCCCAAGCTAGACTTACCTGGCAAACTACCTTGTTCGCTCCTCGCTTCCAAGCCTTGAGCTCCTCGTCCACCAACTAGCATAGCTAGCCTGGCAGTACCCTTCGTCCACCGACTAGCACAGCTAGCCCGGCAGTACCCTTCATCCACCGACTAGCACAGCTAGCCCGGCAGTCACCTCGTCGCCGTAGGAAGACCCTCGGCCGCCTTCGTCCTCACCTCCTTAGGAAGACCCTAAGGATAACGTCCTTCATGCTCGTCTAGGAGCAACCATCGTCCCGCTAGGTCTACGCTCGTCCCTACCTGGGCCAAGCGTAACATTGACCCTAGGGAGTCATTCTCACTTACTGTTGTCCAATTCAACCCGGACTTTGTCATCACTTTTACAATTGTTCTCTTGCCTTCTTTACAATTCCATGCTGCGCATTCCTTTGTATATAAGGACAATCTCCTGTACTTATTCCTCATTCTCGATCTGCACAATCAAGCATATTCTTGAGTCCTCCTCTGTCCACTCTCAAGCATGGTCACTAGTCCTCTATCTCTCAGTCTGCTTTCGAGCGTATAGTCTTCACCCGTTCTCTTGAACGTATAGTTCCTTTGACATTCCTTGAACGAATAACCTTCATCCTCTTTGGCTGAGTTGTACCTCTTCGTGAGCGTCCTGCCGTCGAGCCTTAGTCCAATCCCTCAAGGTATGCTCTGCGTAACAGAGTGAGAGAGAATAGAAGAAGGTGGGAGAGGGTGAGAGAGGGTAGATGTGAGAGAGGGTAGAGAAGGGAAAGAGGGTGATCAAAAAGAGTAGGAGAGGAAGTGAGGGTAATGAGGGTAAGTGGAAGAGAGAGTGGAGGTGAGAGCAGATGATAAGAGCAGATGAAAAAGGAGAGTAGAGATAATGAAAAGGAAAAGGATAGAAAGGATATAATGTTAAGGGAAGGAGAAAGAGAAAGAGATAATCGAAATAGATAAAGTAAGATTAGATAAGATTAGATTAGACAAGGTCCTCATTTTCTTTCCCCTTTTCTCTATCATCACCTTCATTATCCTTATCATTCTATCCTCATTATCATCCCACCTTCATCACTTAGCCTCATCACTCATCCTCATCACTTCACTCTCATCA
>JBBPTA010000584.1:0-12201 GCA_038093915.1 Boletellus aff. emodensis | reverse complement strand
TCCTCCTCTTCTTGCTTATAGTGCAGACTGCCGTTTCAATCATCACGGCAGCTATCTTCAATAACCCAAGAACCTACCTGTCAAGTATGCCTCGGGATGAACCACTGCAAACATAGTCTAACGATCCCATCTTTCGTGTCCCATTTCCTAGTAACATTGGCCCAGATCGGAAATCTCGTGTATTGCAACGTTGAACCGAATCTTCCGTGGGCTCTCTATGTCTACACTACAATAGTTCCACGATTGGTTCTTGGTGTTCTGCTTTTCGCCCTCGCGCTTATCCAGGCCGCGAAGGGATCCTTCGAGATGCACAAGGCAAAGAAATGGAATCCTAATCAGTATATCAGCTTGTTCGTCAAGGATGGCATACTTTACTTCTTTGTGTACGTCTCTCCTCTCCCCTCTCCATTGCATCCGCCCATCACTGTCATGATCCCCCAAGTACTATTTACGAGTGCTCTTATTCTTTCCCCCCCAGGAATGTGCTCCTCAATGTGATTTCCATGCTCCAGAATGCGACCACCCCTAGCAATCTCTTTATGCTCTTCCTGAATCCGGCTTTAAGCGCACTGCAGTGTGTCATGATGCCGCAATTCATCATCAGCATGCGGGAGCTGTATGACAGTGACTCCCGCGGCAGATTGTGCGGGATCGACAGCGGGATCGGAATAAGGCCACGTCACACGGCAAGTCAAAATGTGACTGTGTCCACGATCTCGTTCGCGGAGGGCGCACTGGAGCAGGACAAAGCAGCGGAAGGAAATGGGGAGGACGTAGAGGCGATTCGAGCAGAGGCGGTCGATGAGGTTATGCACGCTGTGTGCGAACGAGAGTCTTCGTTCGAGGGTGTGGTGTCCGTGTCGAGAGGCAACAAATGGAGGAAAGATGCGATTTTGTCTTGAAATGCAACTCGGATATTTATTAACCTATGCAATCGGCCTTGTTTTCTATGCAGAATGATTCTTTGTATTAGCGCTAGAATCTATGTATTCCCGTGTGCATCGTGGGGGGCGTCCCGAGTCGTGGATATACCGGCCATGATATCGCCTCCGAACGACGCATCCACGACGCCAGTACACTTCCAGATCGCCGCCACATCTAAGCTCGCAGGAATCTCCATTCAATTGTCTGCTTGCTGATCCACACTGCATAGATCGCTCGCGGCACGCAGTCATCAAGGTTGCTCGGCTGGATACTGCGTATGGTATCTGCAGTACGAGGAGCAGTCCAATATCTGACCGACGGCCCTGTCATAATCTGCATGAGCCATAAACACTTCCTCGGCTATACGGATGCAGAGAACAGGCGCAACGTACTGGGAGCCGAGACTCTTCCCTGACGAGGAAATGGACCGCAGCGCCAATAAACCTGTTCTTGTAGATTTGTACTGTGCAGCACGGCAGGCGAAGTCAGAACGGGAGACACGAAGGATAGTCAGCACGGACCTCCGCGGTCAGAAAGAGAACACGAAAGGAAGTAGACTGGAAACGGCTAGTCACTAGGGTCAGCTTCAACAATTGTTATGCTCCCGGATGTGATTACAATCGCAATCTCCAAGTAGTTGTCCAGAGGTAGACTCGAAGCCAGCACTGTAAGGATCTGAGAACGACGGTAATTAAGTCGCCCATCACCAATACCTAGTAGTTTGTCACTGTTGGCGTGGCCAGAGCAGTTACGTTCCGTGGGATATGGATAAACGCGCATGCTTGAAGAACTGGCATTCTGAACGTACGATCCAAAAACGACACAGGAGCGCGGAAGAACTCTAGCGCACGGGTAGCTTGAATCGTTATCAAGACTCTGCCAAGCTGCAAGCTTTGCATATCGGGGCAGCAGCTGGCTGCCGAGGGCCAAAGTTGACGCCACCTTAGCATCCATCTGTCGTATGTCCAGTCATCTGGCTTCAATGTTCCACTGTTGAAGAGATGAAATGTCTCATACCACCGGCGAAGTGACTCGGCGAGCGTGTGATGTATGGGCTCCTCACGATCGATCATCGCAGCGAGTCGGAGCCCGAAAATGCGTTTGCGGTCATGTTCCCTACAATAGTCACAAATCCTCTGTTCCGTCGCATATAATCACTTTGCAGGATTCCTTGATACGAGCCTAGGTCCTGGCTACTCGCAAACGACTGCATAAACACAAGGCCAAGTGTTATGCTAGTGTGTGATGTCGAGCGTCGCCTCGGCGGGCGCGTCGGAGCTTAAAATATGTTCGGACTACTCGGCACGACACTGCCGTCGATCGGCGTCATCAGCCACGTTGGCGGCGATGTCGCAGTTGACTTCGTCGATCCCAGGTTCAAGTTGCCATTCCACCCAGCTCGTTCCAGCACAGCCCGTGAAATCCATATGCGTTCTGGTGGTGGGTAACGCCTGTTCTTGAACGTCTTAGTATCCACTCATCTCACTGAAGATACGAAGACGCTGACCAAGTTCATGCGAAAGAGTGCGCTTCTCCGGTGTCGTCTGCACAGTGTCCTTGGAAGTCGACAGAATGTGCCTCCTACCGGCTCACGACTCGGATGAACCCACCATAAGGCGAAGACAAACCAGACTGTTGGAGCCTACCGTTCCTCGTCCTCCCGTTGGTTGTCAATGCACCTAAATTGCCCCTTTTTGGATGCTTGCTATTGGGATGGCGTCTGGGACCGCCACCCGTGCGGAGGGCTTCCTTCTACTTTTCGTGTCGTGGGATGTAGCGGGCGAGTGTATGTCAGCCGTTATCCGTCCATTTTCTCGGCCCGTTCTACCTTGTCATCATTTCTTATCTATCGTCTCATTTATACATACCCTAGGTTTACCGTCATGATCAAAGCAAGATAACGCCATATAACTTACCTTGGACGTTCATTTCCTCAAGCTTACTAACGCCACCCGAAGCTTGCACACTCTCAGATCAATGCCACGACCCTGAGCTCTCTAGATCTCAGGGATCCCCATCCGAGCGCCTGACTGGATACTGTGAGTTGTCCTCGCAGTACGAGGGGCAGTCCGGCTTCTGACCAATAATCTCATCATAGCCTGTATGCATCATAAACGTTTCCTCGACGGCGCGGAAAGGACGCATAGGATAGCGAGAATCGACGACTAGATTCGCGAGATTCTTCCATGACGAGAAAATGGATCTCCAACAAACCTACCCTCGCACCGCGCGTCGAGGGCTACTGCGCAAGACAAGAGTATGACCAGAAGCGCTGTCGTACTGTACAGTCCGTGCAGGCGAGATCGGAACATGCCTAGCTTCCGATTTGAATAAAACCAGTGTTCGGTCTTCCTGGGACCCGACGCCACCATCTCTGTTGGCAAGGTTAGCCACCTGCGTACGTAGTGAGGACGAGGCACGTCCCGCACATTCCGGAAGATGGATTCAAGGGGGTTGGTCTGGGAATGCTGAAGCAACTCCAGCGCGACGTTGTCATGAACTATCAGTGTACATCGGTGCGATGAAAGTTGATGGTGGAGCTTCACGGAACCGCCAAACACGACTCCCTGAACCGACGCTGTTCAAATCACTCAGTGCACGTCATGGCGTCGTGACTGTCTTGGTATAGAAGGCCGAGTACTAGCGCAGTGTCGGCGACTTGGCATCCGTCGTCCGATCCAGTCCGAGTGCCCGTCGGGGCTCGAAAAGAATGTTTTCGACCCACCGTTCCCCGCCGCGGCCTTCATATTGCCAGAGTCGGGTTTCTGTCGACCCCGGGCTGTCGTCTTTCACTGCATACTTTGCATACTGATGGTGAGCAGTGTCTGTCCTCTGTTGCTCCCAGTATTCACTGAGCATCGCACGACCGGAGAAGGAGAACTAGGAGGATTCCGACCCGGTCCGTGAAGGAAAATATGTTTGCTACTCTCTTTCAAGCATATCTCCTAGGCAACAAATCCGATCAGGACGTCTCTCGCGCTAGTATTCCCAGAGCTTTCAGAGGATCAAACCCGGCTCGCAAGAGATGCTGCCCTGCTTCATCACGGGGGGATGCCAATATCAACACTGACTCACGGCCTGACATGCCTCACAAATTCCTGGCGAGGCCCGCCCGCATTGTCAATTTGGATCCAACCGTGTCCGTATCACGCGCTATAAAATCATCTGGCACCGCTCCGTTGATGGGAAGGGTAAGAGTTCATCTTGATCATCCTACTTCTCGGCTCGTTATGAAGTAGTCCAGAGTGTAAATGCTCCTCTCCACCATCGGTTGAACTCAATTTCTCGGTAGTTAAGGCACTACCTTCTTATGTGTCATGCCTTCCGATCTTCAATTCACTTTATGGCTTATCCAGGTGCGGCCTCAACGTATTCCTGGGAAAGGTTTGCCTACCTACCCCGTGAGGAATACCCACGGGGCAAAATGGAACAACGTTCACCGTCGCATTTCGTCGGACATCTGGGGTAGACAATGACACCTAAAAAGCATCCCCTTGTCGCATGACATCCGATCAACGCCGGAAGACGATATCTATTCGTCACCGTCCCGTTCGATTCCAGTTTTGTGCCTACCTGGACGCCGGAGGTGTGTGAATTTTCCTGTCATAATGTACTTTTGCCTCGCGTTTCACCGTCAGATAATGGTCATAGTGGAAAGACGGGCGACATAAATGCCGTCAGCATTTCTCATATATTTCGCTGACGTTTCTGCCCTTCCTCTTACTCGTTCTCTCACCCCTTCGCCCCTGTTAATTGCGCGCATCATGTCCTCCAACTTGCAATCTGCTACGAAGATGTTCCGGCTCCGCAATTACGTGTCCCGTATGGCAAATCATTGCGTCCAGCAATTGATCTCACAAGCCCGTGCAGTTGCGACTATTATTTTAGTGGTATATGATTATAGTACGTTACAGCTGCCTCCTTCGCTCCCAGTTTAGAATGAGCATTATCCAACAGTTCTCACCTTTTCTAGAGAGGTATCTTTATTTATTTCGTGTCACTTGCTCGTCTTCTAACTATCCTTGAAGGTAGACTATGTTTGGGTATAGAAATAACAATTATTAAACGAGTCCGGTTGTTAACAGCGCACAGGGCCGCAATTGGACCTGGGGGTCTACGATATTCGTTTTTGTGTGTATACACCCGCTTCGACTGTTGTTTTCCACTGAATCACGACTTCAACAGGTTCGCTATTCCGGCCTTTGTTGGATCATGTATGTCTACAGCCATCATCATCGTGTTGGATAACATAGTAACGTTGATCTGATCATCAAGCAATACTGCGCTTAGTAAGCTCAGAAAAACACTTTATCATGGTTGATCCTACATATCTACGCCGGCAGGTGGTTCGTCGTTTATACACGGTCCCGTCAAAGTTAGTTTCCCGCTTTGTATCTGATTTATAATGCAATTAAGGGGTGTATTCTGAACAGGCGTACGCATCCGAGTTCCTGATTAACTGAACGATAATGCTGACGGTTGGATACTAGGTGTACGCGTTCCATCCAAGCATCTGTAATACCGAAGAGATAAAGCACAATACTTTAAAGGTACTACAGTCTACTCGGTTGGGTCATGGTCCCTTGTGATCTTTCTTGGTGGCGCAGATTGTGAGTTTCTATTCAGCACCCAAAATTCAGTTCAGTTCAACTCGTTTTGATTACAGTGATGATGGTCCTGCGTGTTTATGCAATGTGGAATCAATCCAGATGGATCCTGTGGATCCTCCTCTTTGTTCTTATTGCACAAGCTGCCATTTCAATCATCATCCATGTAATATTCTACGATCCAGGAACCCACGTATCAGGTGTGTCGCAAAATACATTGGCAGTGCCACCGTAATTATAATCTGATGGTTTTGCCTTCTCGTGTCATATTTTTAGTCACGGTGGCCCAGATCTACAATCTCGCGTATTGTGAAAACATATCGAACGCTCCACGGGCTCTCTACGTCTACGCTGTGATATTTCCACGGTTAATACTTGCTACTCTGCTTTTCACTTTTGCTCTCATTCAGGCCTTGAAGGAGTCGATCGAGATGTACCATGCGACGAGGCAATGGCAGCCGAATCGGTATATCAGCCTATTTATCAAGGATGGGATTCTCTACTTCTTGGTGTACGTCCTCCCTCTTTCCCTCTCCATCATGTTCATTACATCACTGTCATGGTCTCCTGACTAAATATACTAATATTCCAATTTTACTCTTTTCAGGTACATATTCTTCAATATCAGCATCATCGCCAGCGATAGGGTACTTGGTAGAAGTTTTATTTATTTCTCCCTCGCCACTCTTTCGTACACGCCCATGTGCTTCCTGATTCCGCGGTTCTTCATCGGCGTGCGAGAGCTGTATGATCGTGACTGTCGTGGTGGGCTGTGTGGGATCGACAGTGGCTTCGGAGTGGGGTTACGTCACACGACTAGTCGCAACGCGACCGTGTCTGCGATCGCGTTTGCGGAAGTCGCACCGGAACGGGACCAAATAACAGAAGGAAACGTGGAGGACCCTGAGGTTATTCAGTTGGAGGCAAGGGACGGTGCACGTCAGGTTTGAGCGACGGCCTTGGTCACAGGTCCCTGGCGGGTTAATCACTGGTGGCCAAAACGATGGGTCGAAGGGGATCGAAGTTTGTTTACTCATGTCCATTGGTTAGATCTAGACACGGTGCGTTTGGTAGAAATCAAGTCGGGGCTAAATGTCATCTGAAATACGATGACCACGCGATATCGGTCAATTTCAGTCTTTCAGATCACCACATTCAGGGTCTCATAGATACCCTACCGGTTTGATTCCCTTTGCGTCGTGGTTGCATGGCCAGATACTGTAAACTGTCTCCACAGAACGAGGAGCAGTCCGACACCTGACGGATGACCTTGTCATAACCTGGACACAGCACGAACACTTCCTCGACCGCGTGGGTGTACAGAAGGTGCGTAGCGTACTGACAACCGATGGCTGGATACGTGACACCCTTTTATAACGACAAAATGGATCGCCAATAAACCCGTTCGAAGGACAGGAGCATAACCAGAGGAGTTCTCGTACTGTACAGTGTGAGATTTGGATATGCGTACATTCGTACCGAGCGGTTCAAGAGGAGTGGATTGATACTGAAAGAACTCCTCTGTGATACCCGTATCGTCGCTGTGCGGCCCGTACCAGAATTTCCCTAAGCTGCAGGTGCGTATTGGGATGAGAGTGGTGAAGTATGAGGTGTTGAGCGCCTCCTTTGGAACAATACCCTTTGAATTGAGCATCGCAAGTGGTATCCTGGTTGTCTTGTTACAACGATGGATAACCGAGGAGTACTTGTCAGCGTCCGTCCGATCCATGCATGTCGGAGCTCGAAAAATATGTTTGCAGCAATCTCGTCTTCGCAGCGCTCGAGTCAGGTCTCTGTCGATCCAAGTCGTTGTTTTGCACAACGTCCCTGTCCTTGGATACCCTAGCATCCACTAAGCATCGTACTGCTGGAGACGGGAAGGTGCCGACCTAGTTCATGAGGGAAAATATGAACGACGTCTGCCTCGCCTGCTCAGTATCTTCCAAAGTCACCTCTTAGGCGACATATCCAATCAAGCGATTTCTCTCCCCGGTGCTGTCGGAGCATTCAGAGGGTCAAATCCGACCCGTAGGAGATGCGGTCCTGCTTCCTCAACAGAGGGATGAGGTTCTTGTGTGGTATGTAGCGTTATCAGATTTTGCGGGGGGTCAAGTCTGACCCTTGAATTCCCCGACAAAGAACTTTTTATCCGGCATGTAGCATCACCCTTGAGGCCGGTTATTCCATTTGAACGCCGGGGGTGCCTGGTTCGTCGATTTATCGATTCTATACCTCCCAGAACAACGCTTATATACTGTTGTCAGGATCGCTTCACGGACTTTTGACAACGATATCACTCATCATTGTCGTGGTGGACCCAGGGAAAACGTGGGTTTCTTTTGGAGTATATGCATATTTGTTTACTTTTTGTTCCATGTAGAGGCACAGAAAGAGCGGTGTACGCCAAGTTGCACGGGTTATGGTCTCGAACTTCCCCTTGAGCGGGCGGGTATCCAAATCCAACAGTCGCGCAAACAGGAACGCTGCTTTGCCTCACCGGCTCACATTGACGGCGGCTAAGCCTCCACGGATGATCGTTACGAGTGACAGGTGCCAAGCTCATCCGCGATATCATCCGGGTGCTCAGTCATATATTTCCCCACATTGTACCGACGAGGACTGGGATCCTAACCTTAGAGTAGGCGCCCTGCATTTGCCAACCGTTTACCATGGACTCGAAGACAAGAAGGTGAGTAGCGCACAGAGAACGGACGAATCGGTCTGAATCTTTAGGTGCATACAAGTTCCCCTTCTGGCCAGACGAGCCAGAACGAGGTCTGGAATACACACTGTAATTTTTCATATCCTGCCATGTCGTCCCGGTCTCACCTATTGGGTATGGGAATAGGGATCATATCACGTGATCATGCAACAAGTATGGTGCGATTTCCATTCTCTCTTCAGATGCTGCGGAGCGCTTTAACTCGGGCGCCAGTGGCGTTCTTGGCATTGTTCCGAAAGAGCGCTAGCCCCTGCGATGGCAGCGAGGCACCACGGAGGTTAACTCGTTCCGCTGGGAAGAACGGGACAAGGGGAAACAACAACAACGACAAAATGAATGCAAGATTGGCGTCTATAGTGTCATCAGGACGTCCAGCCTCCTGACCGGCCCCTCCACTTTCGTAAGATCAGAAGCATCTATGGTATGATCTCGCCAGCACGGCTCGGAAAGATCGATAAGCATTCAAGTAGGGAGAGTGCAACCGAAGGACTAAAGACACAGGATATGGGGCAAGCGCCTATAGCAATAGAGTTGAGGCTTAGACGCCACGGGTGGCCGGCTGCCACGTTCTACGCCAACATCCTGTGCCAGCAGTCAAATGAGGTACGCAATCAAATTGATTGAGCTCCTGAACAACGTTGAAAGGATGTAGTTCGCGGTAATGGCGGAGCAGGCGGACGAGGGTTCAAAGTGGACTAAGGGTCTGACCACATGAGGAAAGGGGTATGATAACAGGACGTGGCAAGCCTGCGGACGGAGTCGAGTAGGGCCGGTCGTCCCTTGTGGACGGAATTGGTCGGACGGGCAAACGAAAATATTGTTCTTGCTTCATTCTACAAGATGAGGGTTGTCCATCTATACCTCGGTAGTCGAGGAGTCATTGATTATCCATTGGATGCAGATAAAAGAAAACGGAACTGAAAGCACAACGAAGCACAGATGTGAAGAGGCGTCACCGCAGAAA
Source organism: Boletellus aff. emodensis (assembly GCA_038093915.1). NCBI lineage: Eukaryota > Fungi > Basidiomycota > Agaricomycetes > Boletales > Boletaceae > Boletellus > Boletellus aff. emodensis. The sequence continues at coordinate 2,984 of JBBPTA010000584.1, read as the reverse complement.
AGAATTGATTTGGAACTTGGCTGGTAATTTCTTGGGTCAATCGAGGGTGGCGATGGTCCAGACGGCATTGGATCATGAACGTGAACGGCCTACGTGCGTTCCTTGCAAGGTACGGGAGAACGTTGCATTCCCACCCAAGATTACGCCTTCAATTATGATCGGCGCTTACAAATGATTCTCTTTTGGCATGTAGGGCCTCTTTTGATAATGGTCACTATCCAAACCGAGATCCCGAGCTCTTGTAAGCCGTGGTGCGTGAGATCTGATTGTAATACCGTAATGACGCATTGTATTTCTCAGGTACCGGCGTCCGCCCCACTTGATTTGAATCTCCTCTCGTCACGAAATTACTAAAGGACAATATCCCCCAGCGTCTACTTCCCCCAGCGTTCTCGCCTGCTATATATCTTTCCAGCAGCTCCATACCACCTTCGCTCGCCCTCACGTCTTCCAAACGTGTCCCATGTCGCCCGAGCTACAGTCCGCTCTGAAGCTGCTCCTCCTCACTGACTACACCTCCGGTACGGCTACCTATCATCGCGCTTAATGACCAATCTCATCGGCTAGTGCAGTTTTTGTGGTCAGTGCAGTAGTATATGACTATGGTAAGTCTTGCCTTCCTTCCCGCTCACTTGCCATTGAGAATATGCGTCATCCCGGAGTCCTTACCTTTTCGAGAGAGGTATCTCAGTCTCTTCTGCACCACTCGATTACCTCCTAACAATCCTTGAAGATTGATTATATCTGGGTATGAAGTAATAATTACTGGGCAGATGCTGTGTCGCCGACATTCCATAGCGCCGGAAGTGGACTTGGGGGTCTACAATATTTGTTCTGGTCCGTTAAAGGCCCGATTTATTGCCGACCTATTGTTCCTGCAGCTAACAATTCGCATAGGCTCGATACTCTGGTCTCTGTTTCGCCATGTAGGCAGGCCGTTCTCATTTGCTTCTGAAAACATGTTGATTTCGACCCGACACTCAAGAACAGATGCGCTCCGTAAGTCATGCCTAAATTCGTTGTGGTCGCTTCAGACTGACCACACATATCTACCTTATCTACAGTCGGTACCTCCTTTGTGCCCGGTCCAGCCCAGGTGAGTTCCGAGTCCCTTCACATCTAATCTACCAGTGTGACTCAATCGTGTGATATAATAGATGTATGTGCTTCAATTCTTCAGTCGAATGATTGGTGTTAACAATTAAACAGATGTATGCATATTGAACCTCTGTTATTCCAGGGAGATAGACATGATGCTTCAAAGGTACTATGCTCTATACGATCGCGATGTGGACGTATCCGATAATTATTGCTGCTGCTGATTGTGAGTTTCCATCTCCCAAAGTTCAGTTCTTCAGCGAATTTCAATTGCAGTAATGATGATTCTTCGTGTGTATGCAATGTGGAATCGATCCAAAACAATTTTTTATATCCTAATGTCCATCCTTGTGGTGCAAACTACCATTGCGATTATTGTGGTCGCAGTGTACATCAATCCTGCAACCTACTTGTCGGGTGCGTCTCAGTGTATAACTGTACTGCAGGGACTGTCTTAACTCAACGATCATACCTTTCGTGCCACATTGTCTAGTTTCGGTGGCCCAGATTCATGGTTACACCTATTGTACATTTACGCTGAGCGCGCCATGGTCCCTCTTAGCTTATGCTGCAGTGACCCCGCGATTTGTTCTCGCCACTTTGCTCTTTGCCCTCGCTCTTACTCAGGCCTTGATGCGGTCAGTCGAGATGTACAAAGCAACGAACATGTGGCAGCCGAACCGGTATATCCGGGTGTTCATCAAAGATGGTATCTTTTACTTCATCGTGTACGTGATCCCCCTCTTTTTTGTATTTGTCCATTGCCCTCGCTCTTGATGGTTTATGGAAAACTCATTCCCATGATTCTAGTAACGTAGTCCAAAACGTCGTCCGCATCCTCCAAACTAAGCCACTCACGGACGGCATTTTCATGCTCCTGAGCCCGATTACTGTCTCTCTCATGTGCGCCACGATGCCTCGGTTCATCCTCAGCGTACAAGAACTGTACGACCACGAGTGTCGTCGTGGGGTGCGTGGGATCAACAGCGGGATTGGCACCACGTCGCACCTCGTGACCAGTCGAAACACGCCCATGTCTACCCTTGAATTCGCGAGAGGCACGCGAGAGTGGGACGAGGCCTCAGACGGAACCGGGCATGATTGGGGAGATGTTCAGTTGGGCGCGATCGGGGATGGTGCATGTCAGGTTTGAACGAGGTTCCACCTTTGTCGAATGGGGGGAGGTCAAAGAAATGTCAAGGGCCAAAGGAAGAAGAAGAAATAGACGGGATGATGTATTAGTTGTTGGGGCGTAATCCGGGTATCTGTGATGCATATACGCGAACCGTCTTTTGTTCCCTGCTGGATGTGCTTGGTTGTACTAATTCGTCGTGCGCGCCGAACGGGTCTTGGCGTGGTCGTTCCCTTGTCATAGGCCCTGTAGCAGACCCGACCCTCTGGCAATAGCCTGAGCGACTTGTTTGCAAGCTTTCACCTCTGGCGCGCCAAATCCCGAGGCCCAACTCGCCAAACAGTCGTGGCAGTGGACCCTTTCAGAAACTCGATCACTAAGTATGGGTAACACCAAGCATGCTTCACCTACGGATAAGAGTACGACCGTTGTACTTGCAGTCAGATACATCGCGGCCCAATTCCACCGTCACGCAGAACTGAGAGCGAGCCTGAACAGATTTGGCGCTGTTGGACAACCAGATGCTTCAGAAAAACAGTTAGCCGGCACTTAACGCGGGATTTCATAATCGGAATGTGCTCAGGACCAACAGCAAGAGGGAATCCCTTGAATATAGCACGACGAATCAGTGCGACGAATGACTACTATCCATGATCTGACGGGTGGGATATACGGGAGGCAGCGCGTAGCGCCATCAGGCTCCGGATGAACCTGGACAGGAGTGACACGCTTCCCCGGGAAGCAGTCACCCAAT
>JBBPTA010000583.1:0-12207 GCA_038093915.1 Boletellus aff. emodensis | reverse complement strand
TGGCTACCTACTTGTCCCTGGATCATGTGATATGGGCCAAAAATGGAAGAGATATGACTGTTTCTGTTTTAAAACAACAATGTCATTGGAACAGTTTTGGGACTTTTGGTATAGACCATAGGATCTCTGTTATGGTTATTCACTTGTATCTGCATGTCTTTTCCTTATCGATATGTTGTCCCTCTTGCTCCTCCATCTTTGGCATCTTCTATTATGCTTGTGAACACTTCCTTGTTGTCGCAGGTGGTCCTCTTACTTGTGTACACTATCTTCAGTCATAGTTGCTTACTCCTTCAGCCCGATGGCATTATCTGTGCTTACTCTTCCTTTGCTCTCATCGGACCTCATTACTCATTGCTTACCCTTCCCTCCAGTTTCCTTTGGATTCTTTAACCTTCTATTGTTTCCACATTTTCCCTCTATTTAAACCACTGTGTTGCATCCTTGTAGACCATTCTTGATCTACACAATATAACGCTGTAGGGAGCCGGTGTTCCCTACGGTTGCAACCTGTGATCTGTGTGTTCCACAGTGTGTCATACAACTTGAATCCTTTGTCTAGGTGTTTGCTTGACCTTCCTATTGTCATTCAAGTGCTTCTGGTTCATATGTTCCGTTCTGATGTTTTTGTTAGCTTCCTATGCTTTAGCTTCCAATCCGATTGTCATTGGATCAATCCTCCTCTTGTGTACTTCAATTCCTATGCTTACTATACTTACTGGTTACCATTCCTACACTCCATGTGTCCCTACAATATACCTTTATTTAGTCAGGACCTTCCTGTCACTTAGCCTAGCAATGGTTTGACAGTCTCAGGTATGCCCAGACTATAAAGTGTTGTCTTAGGCATTTCCAAAATATCTTCCTATGTTCGTATCATTGTCCATCATTGTCAGAACTTGTCTGACTACATTCCTCATCGTTCCTAATGTCAAACTCATCAACTCCTACACTTCGTCATCGCTTCCTATGCTTCATCACTGTTTCTTATGCTTCCTTCTGGTCTAAAACTTGTTCAGATCACCTTCCTAGTTGTTGGATCACTTCAGGATTGTCCACTGTGGACTTGGGGGAGTCTTAAGGGTAAACCCTTCACTCTAGCTCTGACCTACAGAATCCCTGGGATGAACCTATTGCTCCTTCACCTCACCCCACTTATCTGTCTTTCAACTGGAGCCCACCATAAGGGATTCTCCAGAGTGTCCTAGAAGGTCCCTGTGATCCACTCCCCATTGTCAACAACTTGAAAATTTACATGCACTATTTCAAAACCTCAGTCTATCCAAGGATTCTGATTTCTTCCAACCTGTCACTCCTGACAGGGTGTGACATAATCACCTGGACATGTCTGAACTGTCTGGTACCTTTAGTTTCCACCTGTCATCACTAACCGAATTACAAAGTCCATCGACCCACTTGGGTTCCGAACCATGCACTTCCTGTGATACTGTCACAGTCCAGGAACCAAATATTGCTACCGATAGTTTCACTGTATTTGCAATTCCAGGAGGTTTTATCCACTCCTCCCCTCCTCGTGTTCCACTTCCAGATTCACCCTTATCCCCTCTTACTCCTCTTTCATCGCAGTCTGCTTCACCTGCATCCTCTGCTCCTTCCTTCTCATCATTGCTCTGCCCTTCTACTCCTCCATTATTGTCGAATCCTGTTCCTCTGAATCCTGTAGCTTCGGATCAGCAACCTTCCAATCCAACCTTATCTTCATTGTCTTCATCTACTTCTTCATCATTGTCTTCTGCTTTACCACCTTTACATCCACCTGTTAGGATGGCTCAACAGTTTCAGATGCCACTTCAGAGTACCCAGAATGCTCTGAAGTTCAATGGACACAATCCTGCCCTTCTTCCTCAATACTTGGAGGATATCGAGCTATTAGGCGACCTTGCTGGGCTTACTGAGGCTGAGCAGGTCAAGGCTGTGATCCAATATGTGGATCTAGAGAAAGCTGAGGTTTGGGAAACACTTCCTGAGACTCATGCTAATCTGGTTGTTTGGGCACCATTTGTGGTTGCTGTCAAAAAGTTGTATCCTGGATGTGAGGGTAACGATCAGTTCAGTCATGCTGATCTTCAATATGCTACAGGATTATAAATCAAAAACCATTCGAACTCAAGCTGACTTCGGTGAGTTTCATCAGAAGTTCTCAAAGATTACTATGGCTCTCATCGCTACTCGAAAGCTGCAGACCTTGACAGGGATTCCTACTTCCTGCAAGGGATGCCTTCCAACCTCCAGTCTTGGATTCATCATAGGTTGTCAGTCCTACAGCCTAACCACCATCCTGACAATCCTTATCCCATGTCTGATGTTGCTGACGCCGCTCAATTCCTGCTCACAAGCTCGGCACTTCATAATCCTGTCCCATTGCTTGATGCCCCGACTCTCATTCCTCCTTCTCAGAGACCTTACCACTCTTGTCCTCTGCCTTCCGGAGCTCCTGTATCCACTCCTGCAGTTGTTAAGCTGGAAGCTAATATGGCTTTGCAATTCCTCTGTGGCTTTTGTGGCCTACCTGGTCACTTTGTTTGGACCTGTCCTCATGTGCTGGACTACCTCCATGCAGGGAAGGTGGTTTGTGGTGCTGGTGGTCACTTGATCATGCCTGATGGCTCTGCCATTCCATGAGTCCCTGGATGTCATTGCATGAAGGAAGTGACTGACTATACACTCCAGCCCCAGCAGGGGCAGGCTTCTTCGTCCTCTGTCACCCCAACTACTTCTGCCACTTTCTCAAGAGATCCTCTGCCACATCTTACTGCTGGCATCCTGTCTATCTCCAGTCCGGAAATCTCTGCCATCCTTGATATTGAACCTTCCGCTTTCTACACAACCATTGAGGATGCTGACTCCAATAACCTTCCTGTTGATTCCAACCCTGCCTTCCAACCATACATCACTCAGGCTTGGGCTTTCTTCCAGGCTGATAAAGCTGTGAAGGATACTTGTGAGAAGCGAGTTCGCTTCAATGGTGTACAGGTTCCACCTCGGAAGCCTCACAGACCTGCTCCTGTGGCTGAGGAGATTATCTCTCCAGCAGTGCAGGAAGCTTCCAAGTCGTCAAAAGCTCTGTCTTGTCTGCCAACTCCACCTGTGATGCAGGTGGACAAGGGTAAAGCTCCAGAACACGGATCACATCCTCTGACTCTGACTCCAACTCCTTTATCATCGCGAGTCTTCAACCCTTCTGGGTCGGGATCAAACATGTGTAACATTCCTCTGCCTGCTTCAAGTGCTAACCCTGTTCCTCCTTATGTCCCTGGAGGGCAGTATAGGTATTCCTTCCCACTCAAGGATGACACCACTCCTAAGTGAGTCCTTGATCGTGTCCTCAATTCAAGTGTTCCAGTTCTGGTTAGAGACCTGTTTGTGGTCGCTCTGGACTTCTGGAAGCACTTCTGAGATCTCACTACTGTCAAGTGTGTCACATCCTCTAATCTTGTACAGGTCAATGAACTCGCAGGAAAGGACCCACTTGTGGTTGAGTGTGAGTTTGGAGATAGGATCCTCAGAAGTGATGATGGCATGATTGTTGCCCATCATACCTTACCCTTGCGATCACTGAAAGCAAAGGTTGATGGTTCTGACAAGACAATTACTTGTGTCTTGGATTCCAGTTCCGAGATCATCGCCATGCCCAAGTGGGCGTGGGAGTGATTAGGCCTTCCTATTTGATCCAATCATGTTTTGACGATGTCTTCTGCTAACACCAGTACAGACTCAACCTTAGGAGTCATGGAGAACTTGGCACTTGACTTTGGTGCAGGGAGAGTTTGCCTCCAAGTACAAGTACTTGCGAGAGCAAACTTTGACCTGTTGCTAGGTTGTGTCAAGTCCGGTTCTTCTCCGCTCTGCTCCGGTCAGTCGGAGGTGTGAAGGGAGACTGGATGAAGGGGCGGAGTTGTTGGAGGTGGATGGACTTTGGCTTCAGCAATGCAGGTGGCACGCTGCACCCTTGCGCGAAGTATGTCCTAAGTATTTTGGAGGACGGAGATGATGATCAGAACAGAATCCGATAGAGCAAACAGAGAAGTGACTTAGATGATATACGAACTGAGGTTACAAACAGAGGGTACAGAGTTTATATACGAAGGTCCGGAGTTGGATTAGTAACAGAGATTGGTAAGTAAGAGATCAGTAATCAGGAGGACTAAGCAAAGGAACTGCAGAGCTGTGCTCCAGATACAAGAGAAGCCGGAGCTGTGTGCGCGTAGGGAACACAGCTTCGGAGGAAGTCTAAGGGCGGAACTAAGACGAAAGGAGAAAGAGGAGACAGAGTTACCATAAACGGAATAAGGATGTATGAAAGAGGAAACGGAGATATGTCCGATATGTACAAGGTGTGTCTGTGATAAGATCACACCGGAGTCCTTGACTGGAGATGGTCTGGAGGACCGGAGTGGGAACATAGGATATGACAGGTTGTCCATTTCATTGCCTCATGAGTGCTACCACCAATGACTATCTGGATGGCACTCAAGACATCACCCTGTGTGATCCTAACACAGGGAAGGTATACAAGCTTCCAACCCATTCATGGATGGAAGGTTGTCCTCGTTGTTGCAGTGGTGCTAAATGCCAGAACCACCAATCTGTGGTTGAAATGGGTTTTTAGATATCGATGATCCACCGAGAGGTTGGGGAGAGTCCATACACCCATCTGGTTTGTTTGAATCCTGCTATCTGTTCCTGTGTCCTACTACATTGTCCTTCCTCTTCTGCTCCTATTCTGCTTTGTCCCCTACAAAATCTTTGTATCCTGCGCCTATGTCCCTTCACCACTCCATCTCTCACTCATCTCTCATTTTGGATGCTTCTGATCCGCTTCTGTCTATGTACTCATACTTGTCATCCATTTGATCCGCCATCACTCCTGCATCTCTTTCTGCCCTTTGATCTGTTTATTTCTTCAATCCTATATGTCATTGCCTTGCCTACAAGCCAGTAGCCAAGAAGGTCCATTCGGTGGTGGTTCTTGTAGACAAGGAGTTTCACATCATCTGGTGGTTACCTGCTGAGCCACTTGCTGGACTTATTCCACTTCCAATTCATCCTCCTGACTTTGTTCTGGGTGTTTGCTTCACCCAAGAATGTGCTGACTGTCTAGACCTCGACCCTGCCAGATGGCTGTGGCCTGATGAACTCAAGCTTGTTCATTGGCTTGTCCATGAGCATGAAAAGGCTTTCACTTGGGTTCCTCTTGAGTGAGGGCACCTCGACGAGTGTTACTTTCCACCTGTCAAGATTCCGACTGTTCCTCATACACTGTGGATCCTCTGCAACATTCCGGTCCCACCTTCCATGTGGAACGAAGTGGTCCAAATTATAAAGGATCAGATCACTTCAGGGGTTTACAAGCCCTCCACTGCTGCCTATCGCTCTTGCTGGTTTTGCATCCTGAAGCAGGATGGCAAGACACTCCACCTTGTCCACAACCTCCAACCCCTCAATGCTGTCACCATCCAAGATTCTTTGGTTCCACCCTTCATTGAACAATTTGCTGAATCCTTTGCTGGTTATGCTGTTTATGGCATGATGGATCTGTTCGCTGGTTACAATCAGTGTCTGCTTCATCCAGAATCACGGGATGTGACTACGTTTAGTAGTCCCTTGGGTCCTCATCGTCTCACTACTGTTCCTATGGGATATACTAATGCTGTGCAGATATACCAGGCCGACATGGCTTTTATTCTCCAGGACGAGATTCCTGATCATACGTATCCTTTCATTGATGACTTATCCATTAAATCAACAGAAACTTGCTACCAATCTGAGGATGGTACCTATGAGACAATTCCTGGTAATTCTGGGATTTGGCGCTTCATTTGGGAGCACCTTGTGGTCATCCATCAGATCCTCCAACACCTCCAGAATGTTGGTGCTACAGTTTCCACCAAGAAGTTCATGCTTGCAGCACCAGATGCTATGGTAGTCAGACACAAGTGCACTTTTGATGGTCACATTCCTCACAAGGCCAAAGTGCAGAAGATCTGAGACTGGCCAGAATGTCAAACTCTGACACATGTTTGTGGCTTCCTGGGTACGTGTGGCATCCTTTGCATCTTCATCTGAGATTTCACTTCTATTGCTCAACCTCTTGTCAACTTGACCCAGAAGGGTGTTCCCTTCACTTGGGAGGACCCCCAACAGGAAGCTATGCAGCATCTCAAGGACACTATCATCCTGTCCCCATCACTTCGTTGCCTGAACTATGCTTCTGGTCACAAGATGATTCTGGCAGTCGACATGTCCACCATGGCAGTTGGCTACATCCTGTCACAGGATGGGATGGATGGTAGGTGCTATCCTAATCAGTTCAGTTCTATCAGCCTTACTGAGGTGGAGAGTTGCTATTCTCAAGCCAAACTCGAATTATACAGACTGTTCCGCACCTTGTGAGTGGTCCACATTTTTGTCTTTGGGGTCACTAACTTTATAGTCAAAATGGACGTGAAATATGTCAAGGGCATGATCAACAATCTGGATCTGCAGCCCAATGCCACTATCAACCACTGGATCACTAGTATCCTCCTCTTTTCCTTCAAGCTAGTTCACATCCCTGCCGATTGCTACACTGGCATGGATGGCTTGTCACATCATCCACCATCCAATGCTGACCCTCCTGAGGATGATGATTTCAAGGACTGGCTCAACAATGCCTATTCATTTTCAGTTGTCTTGCTCAACGATCATCTTATTCCTTATTCTGCTTCCACTGATCTCTGCCATGATGCTTCTGGGGTTATTGTCTGCATCTTAGGGCACCCCACTATGCACTTACCCCTGCTTCTGAGGTTTCTGAACCTTCCAACGCTTCTGTGGATGTGGTCTCATCTTCCCCTGTTGTCATTCCTCGCTCTCCAAAGGCTCTTGCAAAGGATGCTCAGATAGACCACATCTGGGATTTCCTTGCTTCTCATTTGCATCCTCCTGACCTTTCTGATGCAGAGTATTCATCATTCCTCAATGCTGCTATGCGCTTCTCCTTTCATGACAGATCCCTTTGGTGTCATGAGCCACATGGTCGTCATCAGCTTGTTGTTCTAGTTGAGAAACAGTTCAGACTCCTTAAGGAGGCTCACAATGACCTTGGGCACAAAGGTGTCTTTACGGTCTGGACACACCTCCTCCTGTGCTTCTGGTGGCCTATGTTGGTGGACAATGTCAAGTGGTTCGTTCAGACCTGCCATGCATGTCAGCTTTGTCAAACTGCAAGGCTACACATTCCTCCTTCAGCTCCGGTTGTCGGTGGTTTGTTCCACAAGGCACATATTGACACCATGGTGATGCCTTGGTCTGATGGCTATTGTGTCATCATCCAGGCTCACTGTGCCCTCACGTCCTATCCAGAATGGCAGATGCTTTGTTCTGAGAATGCTTCCGCCCTGGCATCCTTCATTTTTGAGGACATCCTATGCTGGTGGGGTGTGCTTGCTGAAATTGTCACTGACAACAGTTCCACCTTTGTTCAGGCTCTCGACATCCTCTCTGCTCGTTATGGTGTTCACCATATTTGGATCTCACCCTACAATTCTCAAGCTAATGGTATAGTTGAGCGTCATCATTATGATGTCCAGGAGACCATCATGAAAAGTTCCCCTGAGGGGGAGACTCATTGGCATTTCTCAGCTCACTCCATTTTCTGGGTGGAGAGGGTTACAATTGTGAAGTCCACAGGTCTCTCTCCTTACTTTATGGTACACAGCATTGAGCCCCTATTTCCTTTTGACCTTTCAGAAGCTACATATCTCATTCTGCTTCCTGATACTGATCCATTTTCTACATCCGGACTGATCACTTGGAGAGCTTGCCAGCTCTGAAAGCATCAGGACAACATAGATTCCATTCGCACCAATGTCCTCAAGTCTCATTTTGCTTCACTCAAGCATTTTGAATCCACATTCAAAAACAGGATCAAAGACTTCGACTTCCAACCTGGAAGCTTGGTCTTGGTTCGCAATTCATGGATCAAAAAAGAGTTGAATCAAAAGACAAAGCCTCAATACTTGGGTCTGATGGTTGTCCTTCACCAGATGACTGTTACGCAGGGTGTACCTCAAGGGATTGGACTAAGACTCGACGGTAGGACGCTCACGAAGAGGTACAACTCAGTCGAAGAGGACAAAGACTATACGTTCTAGAGAACGGCAAGGGAGTTGCCTGTTCAAGAGAACGGATGGAGACTATATGCCGAAGGCGGACTGAGGGACGAAGGACTGAGAGTGGCACTTCGAGAGTGGACTGAGGAGGACTCAAGAATACGCTGAATTGTGCAGATCAAGAATGGAGAGTAAGTACAGGAGAGATGACCTTTATATATGAAGAAATGCGCAGCGTGGAATCGTATGGAAGGTCAAAGAAGGGTGATAAAGTCCAGGTTGAATCGGACATAGCGTAAGTACAAATGACTCCCTAGGGTCGAAGATAAGTAAGGAGTCCAAGTTGGATCGGATGACAAGTAAGCAAGCATGACTAAAGAGAACAAACATAAGTCATTGGTAAACACGCAATGATGAAGAAATGTTCGTAATTGTAGTAATGCATGCCAAAGATAGGGGACCGACGAGGACAACAAATGGAGAGGAAAAAGACGTGTGAATACAGGGAATAAATCGTAACAATGACTAGAGGATCCTACATCCTGGCTGAGTTAGACAGCTTGATTTCAAAGCTTCACTATGCCGCCTTCCGACTCCTACTGTACCAACCACACTCTCATATCTCAATCTTGGTCACAGACTTGACCAGATTGGACGAAGAACACATAAGTCAACTGGTAGGAGTAGACAATGGAGAGCACAACAATGAAGATGAGGGGTCAGTCAATTTCAACTGATGCCCTCCCTCAAGTGTTCAACAACCTTCCTTCCTCTATCCAACTTCCCAAAACATCATTAATACCATCCTCTACAATACATATACGTTCCTATCCCGGTGTCATATCCCGCGTTCCCACTCCGGTCCTCCGGACCATCTCCAGTCAAGGACTCCGGTGTGATCTTATCACAGACGCACCTCGTACATATCGGACATATCTCCATTTCCCCTTTTGTACATCCTTATTCCGTTTATAGTAACTCCGTCTCCTCTTTCTCCTTTCGTCTTAGTTCCGTCCTTAGACTTCCCCCGAAGCTGTGTTCCCTACGCGCGCACAGCTCCGGCTTCTCTTGTATCCGGAGCACAGCTCCGCAGTTCCTTTGCTTAGTCCTCCTACTTACCAATCTCTGTTACTAATCCAACTCCGGACCTTCGTATATAAACTCTGTACCCTCTGTTTGTAACCTTAGTTCGTATATCGAATCTAAGTCACTTCTCTGCTTGCTCTATTGGATTCCGTTCCGATCGTCAACTCCGTCCTCCGAAATACTTAGGACATACTTCACGCAAGGGCGCAGCGTGCCACCTGCATCGCTGAAGCCAAAGTCCATCCGCCTCTGACGACTCCGCCTCTTCGTCCAGTCTCCCTTCACACCTCCGACCGACCGGAGCAGAGCGGAGAAGAACCGGACTTGACACCTGGGTTTCATCCGGAGACCTCTGTTCCATCCTGGTATTCATCCAGTGGTTCTCAACCCAACAACAAATAAAGCCTATGAAACATCTATAGGACTCTCTCTCTTCTCTCTTCTCTCAATCTGAAACAATAAAAACATCACTCATCTCTCATTCCTGTTCCCTTGTCTCATGTCTCTCATACCCCTCTTTAGATATGTATCCTTCATATGCATTCTGAGACACAGCACACCTTACAAAAATATTTTGACTTTGATCTGGTTCCATCCAGAAGTGGTTAGTTGGGCTGATGTGTAGGTGTAGACTTGGAAGCTGCTCGATGAACACAGGTCAAGTTGGCCGCTTGCAACCTGCTGTCGAATCATTCCTTTTATCATTTCCTTGCTTATGCTTTGTTACCTGTACTATTTAGGTCTTTCTTTTGTTCTTAATAGGACTCACTTGGATTGGACACACACAAATGCATTCACATTGTACACACATGGACTACCTATGACACAGTGAAATGACAGACTACCTAAAGTCCAAAGGCGGCCTTGATGACTGCCAACTCCTCCCTCTGCCAAGCCTCCTCCTCCTTTGCCTCACCAATATCAGATTCCATCACCTTGATGGTGACCCTGAGAGCCTTGGCTGCTGCACCCATTGCCTTCACTGTGGACTCCATTGTCTTCAGCCATCCTTGAGAGCCCGTAATTTGCCCTTTGAGGCACATGATGGCAATCCAACCAGCTTCATGCATTTTCAGAACCAGTGCTGGTGCCTTCAGAGGCATCTTCTTTGGAGCTGGATCGCAGCAATGTCAAGCTCGATCATGTCAGGAGGTGATGCTTGCTGCTGGTGTGGTTGCACACTTGTTGACACGAGCAGACTGACACAGACTGTGTTCGATCAGTGGTGAGCCAGATTGGATAGCTTTCCTTTACTCACCTGTGGGTTTCACCTTCACCACCGTGGCTGCCTTCTCCACCTCATCTCAGCACACTTTCTCCTGTGCCTTCTCCTTGGCTGCCTGCACCTTCACCTTGGCTGCCTGTGCCTTCTCCTTCACTGCTTGCACCTTTGCCTTGGTGGCCTGAGCCTGCCCCTTGTCCTTCATGTCCAGTACCTTTGTCTCCTTGGTCCAGCATCTCTTGTCCTGCAGCACTCCTGGCTGGCCTCCTTGCCCCAATGACTTCTCACACTTGCCTTTGACCTTGTCACACATGTCACACGTCCTTCTGTATCTTCCAGTGCACCTGACACCCTTCCTGACACAGTAGGTGCAGGGCTTGGCATGGGTGATGCAGGTGGTGTCATCCACACCCTCATCATCATTGTCATCATCATCATTGTCATCCTTGTCCTTGTTGTCCTCATCCTCGACAACCTCTGGTCAAGCTCACTGCTGGTCATTAGCTTGGATTGTCGGCAGGTGGTGCAGTCACACACCTTCCACCCTTGGGTGATCTTGACCACCGGTCTTGGTCTTGTCTCCGTTCCTGTTGTTGAAGGTGCTGGTGCTGGTACTGGTGCTGGTGCTGGTGCCACACTCACCATCTCTACCTCCATTCTGTTCATTGCTGTTGCTGCTTCCTGTCCAGCAATTGCAGGTAGTGCCTCTCATGCTTTCTGCCACACCTCTCACACCTTCTGTGCACACCTGATCATGGTGTTCTCATTGGCAGCGATTTGTGTGACCTCTCCAAAGTCGTCCTTGAGGCTCCTCATGACATTGAGGAGGACTGTCTGTAGTTGTTAGCACCTCGTGTTGCATGGATGGTTGTTTGCACTCACCAGCCAGAGCTCCCACTCCTTCAGCCACATGTCCTGCTCCTCTCGCAGCTCCTCCTTTTCATCCGGAATTGCCATCGCTGTCCCAAGAGCTGCTTGCTTGGCTGTCTCGACCTGTTCACATGCTTCCTGTAAGGGCATCATTGACAGGGGCATGTTATTGACCTGGGAGAGGGAAACAAGCTCATCGTAGGTGGACATGGTGGTGGTTCACTGTCAACAGACAAGTGGAGTGTGGTGGTGGAAGGAAGAAAGACAAAGAGAGCAACCTTAGCCAACACACTTCAAGTGTGGCATGAGTGGACCAACTTCACATGGTCATGTGACTGACTGGGGACTAAGTCCCCCTCAGATGTAGGGAGCCGGTGTTCCCTACAGTTGCAACCTGTGATCTGTGTATTCTACAGTGTGTCATATGACTTGAATCCTTCATCTAGGTGTTTGCTTGACCTTCCTATCGTCGTTTGAGTGCTTCCGGTTCGTACGTTCTGTTCTGATGTTTTTGTTAGCTTCCTATGCTTTAGCTTCCAATCTGATCATTGTCAGATCAATCCTCCTCTTGTGTACTTCAATTCCTATGCTTACTGTACTTACTGGTTACCATTCCTACACTCCATGCATCGTCCCTACATGGGGTGGTACAATATACCTTTATTTAGTCAGGATCTTCCTGTCACTTAGCCTAGCAACAGTTTGACAGTCTCGGGTATGCCCAGACTATAAAGTGTTGTCTTAGACATTTCCAATAGATCTTCCTACGTTCATATCATCGTCCATCATCATCAGAACTTGTCTGACTACATTCCTCATTGTTCCTAACATTGAACTTGTCAACTCCTATGCTTCGTCATCGCTTCCTACACTTCATCACTGCTTCTTACACTTCTGTCCAGTCTGAAACTTGTT
>JBBPTA010000582.1:0-12217 GCA_038093915.1 Boletellus aff. emodensis | reverse complement strand
GTTTCAGAAGAACCAGACTTGACAAGTATGTCCTAAGTATTTCGGAGGACGGAGATGACAATCGGAACGGAATCCAAGGAGCAAGAAGAGAAGTGACTATATTCAATATACGAACTGAGATTACAAATGGAGGGTACAGAGTTTATATATGAAGGTCCAGAGTTGGATTAGTAACAGAGATTGGTAAGTAAGAGATCAGTAATCAGGAGGACTAAGCAAAGGAACTGCAGAGCTGTGCTCTGGATACAAGAGAAGCCGGAGCTGTGCATGTGTAGGGAACACAGCTTCAGAGGAAGTCTAAGGGTGGAACTAAGACGAAAGGAGAAAGAGGAGATGGAGTTACCATAAACAGAATAAGGATGTACAAAAGGGGAAACAGAGATATGTCCAATATGTACGAGGTGCATCTGTGATAAGATCACACTGGAGTCCTTGACTGGAGATGGTCTGGAGGACCAGAGTGGGAACATGGGATATGACATCTGTATGTCAGAGGAGAGGATGGTGTGGCCATCGGCAAGGCGGTGGATTTGGATGTGCTCACGGATATGAGATAATGCCATCTGGTCAAGGTGGTAGCCATCTGTGGAGTGGGAGGTGGTGTTAACTGAAGGGGGTATGATGATGGGAGGAGAAGAAATCCAAGTAAGAAGTGAAGAAGATGATGGAGGAATAAAAGGAGGCAAAGAAGCAGGAGGTGGTAAGGCTTCAATAGAAGTCATGTATTGGTCGTGGGCTTCTTGTGAAAGGGAAACATAGACATGATGGAAAACAGGATAGACGAGAACAGGAGCAAGATGTTCAATGAAGGTGTAGAACCCATGTAAGTGAAGGGCAGAAAGAACTCATTTGGGAATACAGTTAATGAGCATATGAAGAGGGAGTCCAAAGGTGGCAGGCAAATCAGATGGAGCAGTGTGGAAATAGTACAACTGAACAAGCGAAACATCAAAGAACATGCACACTAGCTCTTGAGAAATCAAATCCTCTTCATACAGAGGGTCCACCTCAATGGCTTGGACAAGAGTAGGGTTGGCAAGGATGGCAGCATAGAGGGTGTTGATAGACAAAGCAGGGAGGAACATGGGATGAACACAACAAGTGTGAAGAGGAGAAGAAAATAAAATGGGGGACAAAGAAGAAGTGGTAGACTGAGGGGAAGACATTGTGGTGGAAGTAAGTGTAGATGAAGTCTGAGGGTCTATCATAAAGAGTGAGCCTTTTTATAAGCAGAGAGAATGGTCTGTGTGTGATGAAGGTTTCCCTCAGGCTCCTGGGTGTTCTCTGAGGCTGAGTAACCTTTCCATATGGTCAGGTACCAGTAATGGCCCATGGAGCCCTTGTGTGAGAGAATGCCGTCAACTTCGTATTCTTCTCCATCAATGACATCAGGGGGCAGTGTGGGTAGTGACAGGCCAAATGCATCAGTGCTGCAGAATGGAGATAGAAGAGAAGCATGGAATACACTGTGAATTTTCCATGATGGTGGGAGACAGAGTTGGTAGGTAAGGGGAGATAAGACCTGTTCTATCTCAAATGGACCATATTCTTTTGGTGCAAGTTTCTGAGATGGATGGGGAATGTGGAGATTAGTGGCTTTCAACCAGACCTTCTCTCCAACCTTCCAGAGGGAAAACTTTTGTGTTGCATGCTGAGTCATGAGTCGACAAGTGGACTCATGGGCTGCCAAGGCTTCTTTTCGAGACTCTTCTAGGTGGGAAAATTGGTTGGTGAGGGCTGGGAGGAATGTGTTTCCAAGAGGAGGGTAGGAGTGAGGTTCATACCCAAGCATCAGAGAGAATGGAGACACTTTAGTGGAGGAGTGGGGTGATGAATTGTGATGGAACTCAGTGGATGTGATGAACAAGGACTAGGTATTGGGTTGGTTTGTACAAAAGATGTGGAGATATGTTTTGATCTCTTGGTTTGCATGCTCTTTTATCCATCAGTCTGTGGGTGATATGTGGTAGATAAGCAGATGTCATAGTGGAGGAGGCAAGCAAGTTCTCAAGCAAATGCAGAGGCAAATTGGGGACCTCAATCAGATATGATTGAGTCATGAAGTCCAAATTGTTTGAATACCTGATTGAAAAAGAGAAGGGCTACTCCTGCAACGCCAATGGTTTTAGTGCAAGGGATCAGAATTACCCCCTTCATAAGGCCATGGTCGACCATGACCAGAAGAGAATCAAAGCCAGAAGACAAGGGGAGGTTGGTGATAAGGTCCATAGACAGTTGGTGAAAGGGAAGCAAAGCAGAGGAGGGAATCAGAGTGAGTGGGGGTGTGGTGGGGTGTGTGTTAACTTTAGACTGTTGACAAAGAGGGCAGCCAGAGATGAAGGTCTTGATGAAGGTGGAGAGACTGGGCCACCAGAAATCATGCTCAATAAGGACTTTGGTATGGAAGAAGCCCATATGACCCATACTGGGGGAGTCATGAAGAGTGTGTAGTAGGGAAGAGTGCAAAGCAAGGGGAACATACATCCAGCCACAGAAGTAGAGGTGTCCATTGTTGAAAGTCCAGTCCTCAAGGGAAGAACGAGGAAACAGGGGGGTGCCATCCTAGAGACTCTGTAAAGTGTGGATGATGAGAGGATCAGCAGAGAAGGAAGAGTGGATACTATGGGCAAGGAGAGATCAAGAGCTTGGACAATTTGTGAGTCAGGGAGGATGGGAGAGTCTGTGTTGTCCTGGGACATATTTGTTACACTTCCTCATTTTTCCCCCTATTTTTCCATATTTTTCCAGCCTCATCTGAGCACTCTAGGAGTTTATTTGGATTTCGCCCACTTATCTATTCCACATTCAGACTCAGCAAAAGTCTAGTTGTCCTCATACTCCATAGATTGGTCTAGACCCACCTAGACCTCCCCAATCCAGATCACACATGCTTGAACCCTCAAACATGCTATGTGCCCCCTGGTATCAGTTGGCTATACAGGCATCAACCCTTGAGCCTGATCATTTGCAATGATCCTAGTCAGCCCTAGTCAATCCTAGTCATTGAGACTCACCAGATCTCATCATGCACAGCCACAGATCTGTCGATCCACAATTCCCATATATGGACACCTGAAACACCTCAGGCACTGCCATGCACAGCCTTGTTTCACCTTGCTGTTACCACATGATCAACCTCATGTCAATCCCATGACCCCTGTCCATATGGTCTGCTCTTGCACTATTGTTCTCCCTTCTAACTCATGTTTCCCTCATGTCCACTTGACTCTACATGACTCACCTTGACTTCTGATGACTCCAGTAAGCACAGGATATCATTAGATTTAGTGTACATGCATGTAAACAATAGAATAGTATATAAGGGATGACCCCAGCTCATTGAGGACCCAGTCTTGTCCTCTTGAGTTTCCCCACTCACTCTCGACACTAGGCTCACTCATACTTGCCTAATAACTGCTTGACTAGCTAGCCTAGTAAGTGGTTGTTTCAGTATCTATGGAGTCTTTGTGAGAGAGAGTGTTGGCAGCCACCATGCAAGTACCTGGGATGACCTGCTAGACGAGGTCAAAGCCTTGTAAGAAAAGGGACCAATGAGCCTGTCATCAAGAGAGTTTGCAAGGGTCTTTGAGGTACAAGAGGTTCTTGTGATCAGTGAGGATGGTGACAGAATGAGAGGTTCCTTGAAGATATTGGCACCATTCCTGGAGAGCAAGTATGACAGTGAGGAGTTCCTGATCATAGATATTGTAATTGGACTCCACCAGGCTAAAGGTCTTGGAGAAGTAAGCACAAAGATGAAGGTCTCCATTGGTGTCTACTTGAAGGAGGACTGCTCCAGTGGCAAGGAGAGAGGCATCCGTCATGATTGAGAAGGGTAAGGAGACATCAGGGAAGGCAAGGACCAGGGAGGAAGAGAACCAGTGTTTGAGATGATCAAAGGCATGTTGTTGGAGTGGGGACCATTGCCAGGGTTGGTCTTTCTGAGTGAGGAGGATGAGTGGGGTGACAAGATCAGAAAATCCTAGGATGAATTTACAATAGAAGTTAG
This sequence comes from Boletellus aff. emodensis, assembly GCA_038093915.1. Classification (NCBI taxonomy): domain Eukaryota; kingdom Fungi; phylum Basidiomycota; class Agaricomycetes; order Boletales; family Boletaceae; genus Boletellus; species Boletellus aff. emodensis. The sequence continues at coordinate 8,208 of JBBPTA010000582.1, read as the reverse complement.
TGAATCCAAGGAAAGAGTGGATGCCTTTGACAGACACCGGTGGTTCCCAGCCCTTAATTGCTCTGAGCTTCGTGGGGTCCATCTGAACCTGTCCTTGACTGATGATTAGACCCAAGTACTCCATCTATGGGACATTGAAGGAACACTTTGATATTTTCAGGAAGAGGCCATGTTCTCTGAGACGAAGAAGTACTCGTTTGGTGCATGTGTGGTGTAGTTCGATGTTGTCCTTGGTGTGGATCCCAATGTTGTCCATATAGATCTTGAGCCATCGTTCTGTGATGAGGTCTGTGAAGATATGATTCATGAAAGCCTGGAATGTGGGGGGTGCATTGTTGAAGCTGAAGAACATGATGGTTGGTTTGAAAAGTCCAAGGGGGGTGATGAACACTGCTTTCCATTGATCCTCCTCACAAAGACAGATGTTGTTGTAGTCCCAACATACATTGAACTTCGTGAACAGGGTGGAGTCTTTCATGTCATCAATCAATTCCATGATGAGAGGAAGAGGATAAGCATTGCAGATAGTGTGAGAGTTCAGGTACCAATAATCCTGACAAGGACGAAGGGTACCATCTGTCTTAAGGATGAAGAAGAACAGGGAGGCTTGGGGAGATTTCGAAGGGACGATATGACCAGTCTTTAGGTTTTCTTCAATAAACGTGTGACAGGCTTCATGTTTGGCTGGGTTGAGTGGGTAGATCTTTGCAATCTTCAGAACAAAGGATGGCTTCAAGTCAATGGTATGATCAAAGGAATGATGAGGGGGTAGTGTAGTGAACATCTTTTCAGAGAAAACATCAGCAAATTCCTTACACCAGGAGGGAACTTCTTGTTCAGGGGGTTTCTCTTGCTGAGTGAGTTGAGTAGAGAGAGAGATCTTTCCTAGGTGCTGGGGTATGAGTCTGTTTTTTCCTCTTTCCAGAATGGACTCTTATGAAGAGGTACCACAACATCCTGGAAAGTAAGAGTGTTAGCAGACCAGTCTATGAGTGGGTTTCACTTCTTGAGCCATGTTATTCCAAGGATGATGCAAGGGGAACTGAGAGAAGTGACGAGGAAGGTGACCTTGTCTGATGCACTAGGGAAAATTATGTTTGTGGAGATTGTGTATTTGATGGTTCCATGGTGGTTGGGGGTTCTGTCCACATTGTATGCAGTAAGGGGTTGAGAAAGGTGGCAGATGGCTGAGTGAAGATGTGGCACTAACACAAGGTTCATAATTAAATAACATTAGCATAATGTTGTATGATTATGTTAATATTAGTGGCAATAATATCTCAATAAGCTACCTATTTTCTAACCAGGCATAGTAGGATATTATGATGGACAGACATACAAATAATAATATTGTATTGTATTATACAATATATGAATTTTATTTGAACTATGATTTAGTATATATTTAACATAAATTTTCTATTTTGACAATATGATGACAATATGTCAACAATACACTAAACCACTTCTTATATACTAATTGTATACTAATTCACATTTTCAATGAGATTTGTATGCTGTATAATCAAATATGATAATATTCTACTATGTCTGTTTTAAAAATAGTTAGCTGATTGAGACATTATTGCCACTAATGTTTACATAATCATACAACATTATGCTAATGTTATTTAATTATGGACCTTGTGTAAGGAGGTGTCAATGAAATTGTTTGTGGCTCCACAATCAATGAGAGTGGTGATGTCAATGGTTTGAACTCTGGTTTGTAATTGGACTGGGAGATGCATGGTTCGTTCATTGGAAAGTCCTACAATTACAGTGGAGATATCTAAGAAAGGAGATGTTGTTACAGCTTCCTTTAATGAAAACCTGAAGCTGGATCTTCTTTGGGTGTGTCATTGAAGCAGAGTTTGAGGGTCTGAAGGATCTCTCCTTCATCCTTTCCTAAGGTGTGGAGACTATTGACGTAAGTCTTGAGAGCAGAGGGTAATGAGAGTGGGGGAGAATTGTAATAGTGGATATTGGACACTAGCACCAATACCACTCTCACTTGGGGCACAGTAATGAAGGGATGGTGCACAGTGTGAGACTCACTGTACTAGCAGAGTTTCTCCTTGGTAGAGAGTATCAGTACCCTATATGGGTACTGTGGTGCATGGAGATAAGATAGAGTTTAGTGGGGATTTGCCTCAAGTGAGGTAATAGAGGAAATGAAGTCAGGGGAACTCTATTGAGTGAGTTACAGCATTGAGTACATTACATGCCATTTATATAGGTTACATAAAGCAGAGTTTGAACTTTAAACATGAGTCATGTTTGAGTCAGATTGAGTCAGATTGACTCATAGTGACTTATAACCAATCATGTGATCTGGTTGTGACTCATAGTTATTGTAGAACGTTCCTGTATGACATCATGCACAGCCTCATGACTCATATTGAGTCATGGTGAGTCATACTGAGTCAGAATGAGTCATCCCCTGAAAATCTCTAAGGGACCATTATGTCCATTAGGTTATGACATCTAATAGTAATCCTATTAGTCAGTCCTAATGTGGACTGATGTGTCAGTCCAATAGTTAGTCTGATAGTCAGTCCAGTCATTAGTCTGGAGTCAATCCAGAATACCAGAATGATAATATCACAACCAGATTACCTTTATTCTATCTGGAATATGTTTAGTAATATCTGGACATACTTTGGACATCTGGATTAAACATCCGGTAGTGTGAATTCCTATTGGACTTCAACAGAGGGGACCTTAGCTAGGGGAGAGGTAATAACTGGTGGAGTGGTGGTGATGTTTGTGTTTTGAACCTGCTGGAGGTTTCCAAAGGGGTTGTTTGACATGTGAGGGGGTTGACTGGGAGACAAGGTGAAGGTGTGGCATTGTTGGGTGTTATGACCTTTCTTCCTGCAGTAAAGACAAAGGCCTTCTTGGAAACAATGAGCTCATTTGGCAGGGGTGAGCTTTGAGACATGAATAGCATCAACATCCATGGCATTAGGGTCTGGGGTGGAGTGAGGGGTGTATGCAGAGGGGGTGTGATGGCCCTTTTGAAGGGCAGCAATGCAAGCCTTCTGAGCATGGAAGGCCTTGGCTTTCTCAATCCATTTGTCATATCCCATGTTCCCACTCTGGTCCTCTGGACCATCTTCAGTCAAGGACTCTGGTATGATCTTATCACAGACACACCTCGTACATATCAGACATATCTCTGTTTCCCCTTTTGTACATCCTTATTCTGTTTATGGTAACTCTGTCTCCTCTTTCTCCTTTCATCTTAGTTCTGCCCTTAGACTTCCTCCAAAGCTGTGTTCCCTATGTGCACACAGCTCTGGCTTCTCTTGTATCCAGAGCACAGCTCCACAGTTCCTTTGCTTAGTCCTCCTGATTACTGATCTCTTACTTACCAATCTCTGTTACTAATCCAACTCTGGACCTTCATATATAAACTCTGTACCCTCCATTTGTAACCTCAGTTCATATATCAATTATAGTCACTTCTCTGTTTGCTCTATCAGATTCCGTTCCAATCGTCATCTCCGTCCTCCAAAATACTTAGGACATACTTCATGCAAGGGTGCAGCATGCCACCTGCATCGCTGAAACCAAAGTCCATCTGCCTCCAACAACTCCACCCCTTCGTCCAGTCCCCCTTCACACCTCCAACTGACCAGAGCAGAGTGGAGAAGAACCAGACTTGACACCATTCTAGGATAGTGGTGGGAACTTTATCCATAGAGAGGATCATGGTGGTGATCTGTTGATCAATTCCTAGGGAGAACTGGTTGATGAGGGTGTTGGTGTTGGTGATCCCTGCTTTGACAGTGAGGTTCTGGAAATCTGTGATATACTTTTGAAACCTGTCATCCAATTCTCCATCAGGATGGTGGAAGGACTTCTGTACAAGCTTGGTGAGCTTGAGGTGGGCAGTGGCTTTGGTGTCAAAGGGGTAGAATGTAGACTCAAAGTTCTTTGAGAACTTATTGAAGGTTTTCTCGGTGGAGGTGGTAGTGGTGTCAGCCATCTTATTGTACCACATCTCTGAGAAGGAGACTCTGCATCCCTTGCTCATCTTGTTGAGGGTGGTCATGATCTTAATTTCATTGGTAGCATAGAGCTTTGCATTGATAGTGAAGTATCCAGTCATGGCCTTGATCCATCAAACTGCATCTGCAGGTTCTCTGGAAAAGTTGGTGGAGAGGGCAGCCTTGAGTTTGGACATAGTGACTGGGGCTGGTGGAGCAGGGAGTGTAAGGACTAATGGGGGTGGTGGGAGTGCTGGGACTATTGGGGCCATTGGGAGGGGTGCTTGAGCAGGAGAGGCTATGGGGGCAGATCCTGTGGAGTACGAGGATTGTGACTGGAAAACTCAGTGATGATGTCATGGGGTGGGCAAGGATGGTGCTGAGGTACAAGGGGACAATGGGGCTGTGTCTGGGTATTCCTCCTTGTCAGAGGACTCTGGGACTCAGTGGGGAGGTATGATGACTGGGATGTGTCCTTCTCCTGAATAGGAGGGACCAGGGGAGATTCTTGCTTTTGTTACGTGGAATGCATCTTGAGGGTGCAGACTGGGACTTACTCGTCAAGCAGGACACTCATGAAGAGGTACAACTCAACACAACAAGGAACAAGGACTATATGTCCAAGAGGATGGATGAAGGCTATACATTCAAGGGGATTGAATGGACTAGGACTGAGGAGATCAGGTAGGTTGATGAGGGACTGAGGGACTATGTGGACTCAAGAGAACATGTATATTGTGTAGGTCAAGAATGAGCTACATGAGTGCAATACTGTGGTTTAAATAGAGGGAAATGTGGAAACAATAGAAAGTAAAGGAATCTGATGGAAGTCAGAAGGAAGGGTAAGTGAAGATGACAAGGTCCGATGGAATGGAGGAAGAGTAAGTAGAGATGACACCATTGGGCCGAAGACATAAGCGACGATGACTAGAGATATCAGACATAAGTCAGAGGACCACCCATGATGATAAGGAAGTGTTTGTAAGTGTAATAGAAGATCCCAAAGACGGGTGAATGGGAAGGACAAAGGATAGAAAGTGAGAAGACATGAGGAAAAAGGTGGACAACCATAACAAGGGTTGCTTGTGACTACCACCCCCCCACTTTTCCAACTCAGGTTTCCTCTCCCTTGAAGCACCCACCTGAGGGGGATCTCAATGCTCCTCCTACAAAGAGGGTCACTCATGACCACCACTCCCCCATCTTTCCAACTCAGGTTTTCTCTCCCTTGAAGTGCCCAGCTGAGGGGGATCTCAATGTCCCTCCTACAAAAAGGGTCACTTGTGACCACCACCCTTCCATCTTTCCAACTCAAATTGCCACTTCCTCCAAGTGACCAGCTGAAGGGGATCTCAAGACCCCTCCTGCAAAGAGGATTGCTCCTTATTGTGCATCAAAGACCAAGCTTTCTCCCTCAAGGCTCATCCTCAGAACTGTTTTGTGTAGGAATGAAATAATGCTTGATATCACCCAAAGTTATGACAACTGTCCTGTAAGTTTCTACTGAGTTTCTATTTCATGTATGTGAAGTTCATACAGTTCTGTAGGCTAGCAGGTCAATTTCAATTCTCTGGTATCTACTGGTTGAGCTGCTTTGCATGGTTGCAAAAGAACTTGACTCAGATTCTCTTCATACTCTGTCTCAAGTTTGCTGGTGTTTTAGTGAGGTTGCAGGTTCATAATATATGATATCTGTCAGTTTTCCTGGTGTCAATACAAATGGCTGGCTTATGCTCAATGACAAACATTGTGAAGTGCTCCTAATGTAGAGGCATTCTGTTATATCCTGCGTTCCCACTCCGGTCCTTTGGACCATCTCCAGTCAAGAACTCCAGTGTGATCTTATCACAGATGCACCTCATACATATCGGACATATCTCCATTTCCTTATTTGTACATCCTTGTTCTGTTTATGTCTCCTCCGTTTCCTGTTTCTCCTTTTGTCATAGTTCTGCTCATAGATTTCCTCCATGGCTGTGTCTCCTACACACGCACAGCTCTGGCTTTGTTTGTATCCAGAGCACAGCTCTGCAGTACTTATGCTTACTCCTCCACTTACTGATCTCTTACTTACCAATCTCCATTACTAATCCAACTCCAGACTTCATATATAGACTCTGTACCATCTGTTTGTAACTTCAGTTCATATATCAAATATAGTCACTTCTCTTCTCACTCCTCAGATTCCATTCCGATTGTCAACTCCATCCTCTGAAATAATAGGACATACTTCACACAAGGGTGTAGCATGCCACCTGCATTGCTGAAGCCAAAGTCCATTTGCCTCTGATGACTCCACCCCTTTGTCCAGTCCCCCTTCACACCTCCGACTGACCGGAGCAGAGCAGAGAAGAACTGGACTTGACACATTCTAGCATATTTGTAGTTCCATGGCTTCTCTGGTTTTCAGCCTTGTGACAAACAACTGACTGCTATCTCAATGCCTTGGCAATATTTTTTGAATCTTTGGAAGATGGTATGGTTATACATGAGGTCCAACTTTCTCTTTATGGAGGTCCACTGCATGATTCCCCAGGACTCTCCTGTATAGAGAGACTTCCTGAGATGGAGGACCTCCAAATTGTTGTTCCCAGCCAGTTGCCTCACATTGCATACTGTATGTGATGCCAGATCACTTTCATCTGTGTACTGTGAAGCAGATCAGCTTCAAACTTGCTGAGTGCACTTTAAATCTGGATATCATTGTAAGTCTTGCATTAACATTTCCTACCAATGCCTAAGCATTTGTTCTACAGTTACACTGTTGTTACAAATGAACTAGAGGTTGGCCATTACCTTTTCCACTCATCTCCATTAGGTTTATGTCTTTCCCTTCATACTTCATCTCATCTGCCATCTCTCCTTCCTCCTACCACTCACATTGAGTATATTGATGACTTGATCTATCTGGAGTTTCCATTCTTCCCTCTGGAGGGATCCATCTTGATGTGGCTCTCACACCTTCCTGTTTATAAGTTCCATTCCGGTGATTACTGCTTTTGGTGTTACAGTTCCCCTATCTCCATGGACGTGATCCTCCCACAGCCATATTGTTACGCTTGGCCTGGGTAGGGATGAGCATAGACCTAGCAGGACGATGGTCGCTCCTAGACAAGCACAGAGGACGTTATCCTAAGGGTCTTCCTTAGGAGACGAGGATGAAGGCGGCCAAGGGTCTTCCTATGGCGGTGAGGATTCTGCCAGTCTAGGAATACTAGCCGGTGGGCGAAGGTACTTCCGGTCTAGGGATACTAGCCAGTGGACGAAGGTACTTCCAGTCTAGGGATACTAGCTGGTGGGTGAAGGAGCTCAAGGCTTGGGAGCGAGGAGTGAACAAGGTAGTTTGCCAGGTAAGTCTAGCTTGGGGTACATGGCTAGATGACTGGGGTTTATATACCTATCTGTGGTGCACACAGACCAACTACCATATAAGGAGGACAAAGGAAAAGAAGATAAGAAGTCTGAGTTGAATCGGACGGAGGCATAAGCCAGAATGACTAATAGGTCGAAAAGAGTAAAAGAAGTCTGAGATGGATCGGACCATGAGTAATGGGGAATGGTAAAGGATCCAATGGGTCAGATCATGGAGTAAGCATGAATGACGAATGATCCAGCAAGTCAGATCGTGGAATAAGCGGGAACGGTAAGCAAGAAGAAAAAGGGGTGAATCATAACACATATCTCTTACTATGGCTGCATTTCCCCCATGTCCCCATTTGGTATCTCCTGAAGCTCCATATAGTAGGGTACAGCTCTGCCAGAGTATTTATTCACACATGTAACATTAGCAATTCCCTAGCTAGTTCTACGTAATCTACGTGTAGTTTCTAGTCCATCCTCAAGTCCTCAATTGGATAGAGAGACAAGTCTCATACCACTTGATTGAGAGTATGCTTGACACTAAGGGTTACTACACATATCCATAACAACTGTGCTCCTTGGATGCAGGCTTTTATCCAGGTTCACAAAGTGTGGCTGCATACATGTAGTTCCTTGTCGGACAATGATATGTATCACCTGTTGACTTTAACATGTTGTAAAGCATTTAATTTCCCAACTACTTTATATGTCTTATATAATATTTAATTTTGTCTGCTACAAAACATTATCATTATTATTATTAAAAAATACTGTTTGAAATATTATATTATCAAGCACTGATCTACAAAAGATAATCTTATCCAAGATCTTGTCTGCCTTAGAAAAGTATTTATTT
>JBBPTA010000581.1:0-12268 GCA_038093915.1 Boletellus aff. emodensis | reverse complement strand
CCTGTAGTTACCTAGTAAGCACTAGAGTAACTACAGAAGTACAAAAGGACTAAGTACTGCACTCTAGCTTATGTAAGCATACCAAAAGTAGTACAATAACTAAATATCCAACACTCCCCCTCAAGTATGAATCTAAGAGAAGATACTTGTTCAATAGAAAGGGTAAAGGTAAAGTAAGAAAGGGGTTGAATACCTGAATCCAAAGTATCCTGTGAGTCCATGTATTGTATGTTCCAAGTCTGAGTCTAAGTCCAAGTCCATAGTGTCTGGTCCACTAGCACCTTCTTAAATGGGTGAGTTGTGCCTCACTAAGACTTGCCTGTGTGCTCTTGACTTCTTGACTCCCAGTAGCTCCATGCATAGTCTAACTTGTAGAGTAGCTCCTGTATAGTATATTCATGGCCTTCTTGTCGTCTATGTGGCCTGTAGATGCATCTGTTGGTGGTTCTGTGAGGTTCGTGAGTTGCAGCACTCGAGCAGTTGCCATATATGATAGTTGCGACTTGTTGTCAGTCATGCGCTTGCTATAGTGTGTGCAATTGTCTCATAGCTCGTTGATGTCAATTGTCTCACCCTGGGGACACTCCCCCTGCATCTCTACTCCATGTGGATTGCATCTGATCATTTCGACTTCCCCAATTTGGCCTTGTTGCAGCCATACAACATGGATAAGTCACCTGGTCCAGCTGACATCTTGTAGCATTCGACCTGAGTCGTCCTTGATGCTGTGGTGGGTTCAGCTGGCTTCTGGGCCTCTTGGAATGCTTGGTGGGATGTGTGGATGGCCTAGGTACGTTCCTTGACCCTTGTCTGTAGTGGCTGTACTGATCTGTTCGACCTCCAGCTAGCACTCTCATTTCGAGTCATCTTGGCTCACAGCACTGGTCACTCACTACATCAACCATCCAGCCTCATTTCCTATCGTATCCATCACCATCACCATTGCTTTGGCAGTCCCAGTTGCCTCTGACATCTCCCAGCTCGTCCAACCTGCTCAGTCGCCCTCTTGGTCTATTGGCTCGACCTAGTGTGCTTGTACAGTCAACACACTCATTCTGGTCGCCTTCAAGACATTTGTGGGTGCTGTGGATGTCGCTTGCAGTGCTTTCATGGTCCCAGTCTCTTCTGGTCACATCCAACTTGAGCTGCTCACCCATCTGGCCTGGTGGTCCCAGACCTCAACTCTGTGCCTTTGGATGGGTTTGGCATCTGTTTCCATCAACCTTTAGATGTCTCTGGATGCTGTTGACATTGTATGGGGCAGCCATTTCGCCTTCCAGGTCACTGAGCTCACCTAGTACCTCCTTAGGTGAGTATCTCTGCACCTCACACTCTACCAGTTCCCTGGCTCATACTGACACATTTGGCAGCTTCATTGACATGGTTTGACCATCCTGGTCACCTCCCAGTGCTCCCAGTGTGTCCGCTTCACCTGCTGGTCCAACTAGCTTGCCATGAGCACATACAGGTGAGATCTGCTCAACCTGTTGCTCTGGCCATCTGCTAATCCATTCTGGTGCTTCATATAGCTGCTTCAGGTGATTCCTAGGGTTGTCATCACCATCAGCTACTGGCAACATGTCTGGTTTGATGCCTGAGTGTATATTTCCAACGCTCACTCATCCTGTCCTCTCCCCCTCATACTCAGCATGTGGGGATTCGTATTGATGTTTGCCAGTCCTATCAGGTGGTTTAGGCAGTTCTGGTAGGTTTGGCAGTGGTCCTGGTACATTGTCACAAGGTGGTGTTGGGTACTGATCACTGTTGTCAGGTCCTGGCATCAATCACTCATGTAGCATTGTGCCCACTCATTCCACCTCTGTCAACTCTGTATGGCCATCTGAGCCCTGCTCCCCTTCAAGCTCTGTGCTTGGGAATACACCCTCAGCCTTTCTGTCAACTTTGCCACCTGTGTGTTCAATCTGGGGTATGGTCTTGCCAGCTGGCTTGACCTTGACTAGTCTTGTGTCCAGTGTGCTTTCCTCTGCATTTTGGTTTGCGACTTCAGTGGTCTTGTCATCAACCTGCTGACTTGCCGACTTGACTCTCCTGGTAGGTTGTGTATGCTTGTGCTCCAAGTCATGTGCCTGTCTGTGCTGCTGTCTCCTGCTGCTAGGCTCCTGGACTCCTGGATGTTATGATTTTCTCTCTTACTCCTACTCTACTTGTCCTTTCTTACCTTCGTCCTACATGCACACCATTACCAGGACTCTTGTCATATATGTATGTTCATTGTCTTCTCATCGCGAGCGACAATCGGCTAGCCCTGGTACAACTATAACCCGTTTTATCTCTTCCTTTGTTCCTCATTTATCTCTTCCTTTGTTCCTCTTTTGGACAGCTATCTCCATGGTCGTGTCTCTCACCATGGCCTAGTTTCCCTGTCTTTCCATCGCATTCCATTGTGTTCTATGCTTATGCATCCTTCACTACTTATACTGCTGCCATGTACCTAGTACCTCATTCTTGATCTGTGCAATCTAGTGTAACCTTGAGTCCTCCTAGTCCTTTGCTCATCTCTTGACGATCCTCAGTCCCTCAGACCGTTCTTTGGAATGTATAGCTCAGTACCACTCTTCTTCGAGCATACTATCCTAGTCTGCTCTTCGTTGAGTGAGGAACTCCTAGACTGCTTCCTCTAAGCGTACCATCCATTGTCCTCCATCAGCTGAGTTGTACCTCTTTGTGAGTGTCCTGCTGTTGGATAAGTCTTGGTCTATTGCTTGAGGTACACCCTGTGTAACAAAAGATCAAGAATCTCTCTGGTCCCTCCTATTCAGGAGAAGGACATACCCCAGTCACCATATCGCGTTTCATTGCCCCAGAGTCCTCTGATGAGGAATTAACCACACCATCCCAGACCCCCTCAGTCACTAGTCACCAGACCCCTCAACAACTTCGTCACTCCTTAGCTTGTCCTCGCAGTATTCTCACCCAGGACCAGTCACCACCCCCTTAGCCCCAGCATGCCCACAGCCCCCTGCCCCCAGACAACTGCAACAACCCTCTCAGTCCCCTGCACCCCCAGTCTCAACCCAAGCCCCAGTCCTCATCATACCTCCAGCCTTCCTACCTGCACCACCAGTCACCATGACCGAACTAAAGGCTGCCCTTCCCCTGGACTTCTCTGGTGAACCCAATGATGCCATTCGCTGGATCAAGGCTATGAAGGGATACTTCGCAATCAATGTCACCCTGTACAACACCAACAAGATCAAGATCATGACCACATTGAACAAGATGAGCAAGGGATGAGGAGTCTCTTTCTCAGAAATGTGGTATGACAAGATGACCAACAACAAGGTTGCCACCTCTGAGAAAACCTTCACTAAGTTTGCAGAAAACTTTGAGTCCACCTTCTACCCCTTCAATATGAAAGCCACTGCCTGTCTCGAGCTCACCAAGCTCATTCAGAAGTCCACCAAGTGTCCTGATGGAGAATTGGACAACAGTTTCCAAAAGTACATCACTGAGTTCCAAAACCTTGCAGCCAAAGCTGGGATCACTGATGATCCTACCCTCATTGATCAATTCACCCTTGGTATCGATCAACAGCTTGCCATTATGATCCTGTCAATGACCCCGCTCCCAACCACTATCAAAGACTGGATTGAGAAGGTGAAAACTGTTACTAACAATCTAGATGCGGGACATTACCTCTTCTTATGTGAACCGCTGGGCCTACGTCTTTGCCTGCAATCTGCCTCTTCCACTCTTTCTACTTCGTCTCACCCTCAGATGGAATATCTAGATGACATCATCTATCCAGCGTTCCCCTTTTATCCATCGGAAGGAACTTCCCCCTAAATTGTTTGCCGTTTCTGTTTGTTATTCCCACATTCCCCATTGGGTGTTACACTTCCCCTATCCACGGACGCATCATCTCCCACAGCCGTATCTCTTACTATGTCTGTGTCTCCCCACGACCCCCATCAGGCATCTCCTTATTAGTAAGGTACAGCTCTACCTGAGTATTTATTCACGCATGTATCACTAGTAGTCCTTAGCTAGTTCTACACAATCTACGCATAGAATTTAGTTTGTCCTCGAGTCCTATCGGATAGAGAGAAGGAAGCTTGCTAAGTTCACACGTATGTGTAACAAAAACCTTCCATGCCCAGAAGGCTCGTATCGCCACTTTTAGAAAGGGTCATTGAACTCCCTCCTCATTTAACACTCACTCGACTCCAGACCCAAATGCCATGGACATAGATGCTGTTCATGTCTCGAAGCTCACCCCAGCAGAAAGAGCTCACTGCTTTCACAAAGGGCTCTGCCTCTGCTGCCAAAAGAAAGGACACAACACTCAGCAGTGTCATACCTTCTCCTTGAACTTGACTCCTTGCCCATCAACCAATCCGTTCTGAACCCAACAAGTTCAAAGCATCACTACTCCCATTATCCCCGTCGCCCCTCCAGTAGTACCGACGCCCTCTGCCTTAGAAACCTATGTACAGAGCCTTCGCTCTGCTGGCAAGAACGAAGGAGAAATCCTTCAAACCCTCAAGCTATGCTTTGATGAAGAACCTAAGGAAAGCTCGACTTCGGGTTTTCAGTAAGGGAAGAAGTAACAATGTCTCCTTCCCTATCATTAGACATTTCAACTGTACTTGTAGGGCTATCCAATGAATGAACAATGAATCTCTCCGTTCACCTACAAGTTGGAACACAAACCGTTGATACCACCGCCCTCATTGATTGCGGAGCAACCAACAACTTCATAGATACATCCTTAGTCCTTCATCTTCGCTCTGGCATTAGACAACTTCCCCAACCTCTCATGGCATATAACGTTGATGGTACCCCCAATCATCAAGGAACCATCAAATACACAATCACCACTGATGTTCTCTTCCAAAACACATCTGACAAAGTAACTTTCCTCGTCACCTCCCTCGGTTCCCCTCGTATCATCCTCGGAATGACATGGCTCAAGAAACAAAACCCACTCATCAACTGGTCGGCCAACACTCTCACTCTCCAGGATGCTGTGGTATCTCTTTGTGAGAGTCCACCCTGGGAAGATGTTGAGACCAATCCCTATCCCCAACACTTAGGAAAACTCACCCTCTCAACTCAGCTCGCCCAACAAGAAAAACCTGTGGAACAAAGTGTACCTGCTTGGTGCAATGAATACACAGACGTCTTCTCCGAAAAGATGTTCAGCACCCTACCACCTCATCATCCCTTCAACCATGCCATCAATCTTAAACCCTTGTTCATCTCCAAGATCACCAAGATTTACCCTCTGAATCCAGCTGAACATGAAGTCTTATGAATGTTCATTGACAAAAATTTAAAAACCAGTCATATTGTCCTGTCCAAATCTCCTCAGGCCTCCCTGTTCTTCTTCGTACCAAAGAAGGATGAAACTCTTCGCCCTTGTCAAGATTACTGGTATTTAAATTCTCATACCATTCACAATGCATACCCTCTTCCTCTCATATCTGAACTCATCAACAACATGAAAGATTCCACCTGGTTCACTAAGTTCAATGTCTGATGGGGTTACAACAATATTCAACTTCCATCCGAGGATCAATGGAAAGCTACATTCAACACACCTCTTGGCCTCTTCAAACCCACCGTCATGTTCTTTGGATTTAGCAACGCTCCCTCTACATTCCAGGTGTTTATGAACCACATCTTCACTGACATGATTGCAGAACGATGGTTGAAGATCTACATGGATGACATTGGCATTCACACCAAGGACGACTTAGCACTTCATCACGCTTGAACCAAATGGGTACTTGTGTCATATCCCGCGTTCCCACTCCGGTCCTCCAGACCATCTCCAGTCAAGGACTCCGGTGTGATCTTATCACAGACACACCTCGTACATATTGGACATATCTCCGTTTCCTCTTTTGTACATCCTTATTCCGTTTATGGTAACTCTGTCTCCTCTTTCTCCTTTTGTCTTAGTTCCACCCTTAGACTTCCTCTGAAGCTGTGTTCCCTACGCACGCACAGCTCCAGCTTCTCTTGTATCCGGAGCACAGCTCCGCAGTTCCTTTGATTACTGATCTCTTACTTACCAATCTCCGTTACTAATCCAACTCCGGACCTTCGTATATAAACTCTGTACCCTCCGTTTGTAACCTCAGTTTGTATATCGCACCTAAGTCACTTCTCTGTTTGCTCTATCGGATTCCGTTCCAATCGTCAACTCTATCCTCCGAAATACTTAGGACATACTTCATGCAAGGGTGCAGTGTGCCACCTGCATTGCTGAAGCCAAAGTCCATCCGCCTCCGACGACTCCACCCCTTTGCCCAGTCACCCTTCGCACCTCTGACTGACCGGAGCAGAGCAGAGAAGAACTGGACTTGACAACTTGCTTGTCTTTGCGAACATAATCTCTCCCTCAAGATCTCCAAGTGCTCCTTCAATGTTCCCCAAATGGAATATCTTGGACTAATCATTGGTCAAGGATGCGTGCAGATGGACCCTACCAAGCTTTCTGCCATTTGGGACTGGGAACCACCAACCTCAGTAAAGGGTATTCATTCATTCTTGGGCTTTGCCAACTTCTATCGGAAGTTCATCCTTGGATTCTCTGATCTCATTGCCCCACTAACTCTGCTTACCCGGAAGGATGAACCCTGGCTCTGATCCCCACTCCAACAATGCGCCTTTGACACTCTGAAGGAATGCTTCTCCACCTCTCCTGTCCTTGCCTTCCCAGATACCTCATGCCCGTTCTCTCTCATGGCAGATGCCTCTCTTCTTGCTGCAGGAGCTGTCCTTCTCCAAATAGACACCAATGGTGATCTCTACCCTTGCACCTATTTCTTGAAAACCTTTAGTTGGGAACTTCTCGCTGTCATCCTTGCCCTTCAGGAATGGCGCCAATATCTCCTAGGTACTTCTCATGTGGTCACCATCCTCACCAACCACAAGAACCTCTCTTATCTGAAGGATCCCCAGAAGTTATCTTGTCATCAGGCTCACTGGTCACTGTTTCTCTCTGATTTCGACCTTATCTGGCAAGTCACTCCTGGCTCTCGCATGGGACCTGCCGACACACTCTCCCACAAGGATGCTCTCAATACCACACAGGACAATCAGGACTCCCCAATCCTCGCAAACCCCCAGATCATTCAAGCCCTTGACCTCACTTTTGCTCACACCATCTGTTCCTCTTCAGCCTCTGACCCCCTTGTCCTCCATGCTCTCCAAGGCCTGGAAGACAGCACTCCCCTCTTCCCTTGTTCTTCTATTTCAGATTGGATGTTTGACAATGGCCACCTTTACTATTGACAACGCTTATACGTTCCTCCTGACTCTTGCTCCTCGCTCTTGCATGCCCTGCACAGTTCCCCCACCACTGGCAACATGGGGTTCTTCTGCACCAAGGCTCTTTTGGAACGGGACTTCTGGTGGCCCGGCCTCTCCACGTTTGTCAAACAGTTTATCTCTGGTTGCGCCATCTGTCAGCAATCCAAGGTCAATACTCATCCCACCACTCCACCACTCTCCCCTATTGCCTCCACCGTCTCTCTCCCCTTCTGACAGCTTTCCATGGACCTCATCACTGATCTTCCCCTCTCCTCTGGCTTCAATTCTTTGTTGGTTGTGATCGACCACGGGCTTACAAAGGGGAGTGATTCTGATTCCTTGCATGAAAACCATTGATGCTGCAGGAGTAGCTTTGCTATTTTTCAACCAGGTGTTCAAATGATTTGGCCTCCATGATTCCATTATCTCTGATTGTGGTCCTCAATTTGCCTCAGCTTTTGCTAGAGAGCTTGCTCGTCTCCTTCATTACAATGTTTGTCTCTCCACCACTTACCACCCCCAGATGGATGGACAAACTGAACGAGTTAACCAAAAGGTCAAAACCTACTTATGAATCTTTTGTGCCAATCAACCAAACACCTGGTCTCAATTCATCACCACAGCAGAGTTTCACCACAACTCCTCCCCACATTCCTCTACAAAAGTGTCACTGTTCTCCCTCATGCTCGGATATGAACCTCATGCTTATCCTCCCCTTGGAAATACCTTCCTACCAGCCCTCACCAATCGACTTAGTCATTTAGAGGAATCCAGAAAGGAAGCTCTCGCTGCTTATGAATCTGCTCACCGTCTCATGGCACAGCACATCACTAGGAAATTTTCCCCTTGGAAAGTTGGAGAAAGAGTTTGGCTAGAAGCGACTAATCTCCGCATTCCCTGCCCTTCCAGGAAACTCGCTCCCAAACACCTCGGACCATTCGAAATTACTCAGGTCCTATCACCTCTTACCTACCACCTTCGACTTCCTTCCACATGGAAGATTCATGATGTCTTCCATGCCTCTCTTCTATCTCTGCATCGTTCCACCACAGCATATGGTCCCTCCTTTCCCACTCCACCTCCTGATGTCATAGAAGGCAAAGAAGAATATGAAGTGGACAGCATTCTCTCACACAAGGGATCTGTTACACAGGGCGTACCTCAAGTGAAGGACCAAGACTTATCCTATGGCAGGACACTCACGAAGAGGTACGACTCAGCTGAAGGAGGACCTAGGGGACGAAGGGGACAGTATGCTGGAGAAGCGGATGAGAGGTTCCACACTCAGTGAAGAGCGGTGAAGACTATATGCTCGTAAGAGAGCAGACTGAGGACTGAGGTCGTCGAAGAGACGAACAAAGGACTAAGGAGGACTCAAGAGTATGCTAGATTGTGCAGATCAAGAATGTAGTACAAGGTACAGGGCAGCGGTATAAGTAGTGAGGGACGTGTAAGCATAGAACACTATGGAATCAAGTGGAAGGATGGGGAAATGAGGCCGTGGTGGGAGATGCGACCATGGAGACAGCTGTCCGTAAGAGGAACAAAGGAGAAGACAAAAGAGGTTATAGTTGTACCAAGACTAGCTGATAGTCGCTCGCGATGAGAAGACAATGAACATACATATAGGATATGAGGCCTGGTAAAGGAGTATGAATAGGGCGAAGGTAAGAAAGGATGAGCAAGGTAGGCAAGAGAGAGAAAATTGTAACAGTACCCCCCTCGTATGATTGAGCTCCTGGCTCGAAAACCTCAATTCCCAGGGCTAGACGAAGCAGGCGCAGTGTGGATGATAGTGGCTTGTTCCACGGTGTAATGATCAAGTGGACAATCTCCGAGTATGTGACCAAATGTACGGCATCGTCCGCAAAGTCGAGTAGGGCAGAAGCGAGCTCCGTGACCCCAGTGCTGACAAACAGGACATTGTGTGGTATAGCAACAGCGAATGGGATGGCCAGGGGTGAAGACATGGCAGGATGCGCACTGGTAGTCAGGGCAATCTTCTCGATAGTGATCCAGACAATCACAGTGGAAGCAGCGCGTGCTGGGGGTGGCGGGTCATCGGACCAAAGGAGACTCCGCTGTCTGGACAGCGGAAGAGAGAACCTGGGTGCCATTTGCAAGAGTATGGTACTGGATGATTCTGTGGTAGCATTCGATAATGGAGCAGTCTAGGCGCCAGCCATCAGCCGAGTACAATGGTTCGGTGGGAAGAGGTGGAGGTGAGGCAGGAGGGGAAGTGATGTGAGTGAGGAGGGAAGGAGGAGAAGAAGGGGGAGGGACTGGTAAGGTGATAGACAGGGGTGAAGAGAGAAGTGCTTCAAGTTGAGAAATATAGCGATCGCGAGCATCAATGGGCATAGCAAGGTAAACTTGTTGAAAGGTAGGATACAGAAGGGCAGGCTCAAGGCGGGCCATGAAGACATGGAAGCCATGGAGATGAAGTAAAGTGAGTACACGATCAGGAATACAATTGATCAAAAGATGAAGAGGAAGACTGAAGTCTGCCGGTAGATCAGAAGGGGCAGATTGAAAGTGAAAAGATTGGGTGCGAGAAACGTCAAAGAAAAGGCACACTAGCCGGTAGATCAGAAGGGGCAGATTGAAAGTGAAAAGATTGGGCACAAGAAACGTCAAAGAAAAGGTGCACTAATTCCTGAGAGAACTCATCCTCGACATATAAGGGATCACTTTTGAGGGCATGGACGAGGCCGGGATTTGCAAGGATGGTGGTGTAAAGGGTGTTGATGGAAGAAGTAGGAAGAAAGATAGAGTGAACAGGCCGAGAGCGTAAGGGAGAAGTAATAGAGATAGAGGAGTGTGAAGGAGATGAGGAAGGTGACTGGATGGAAGACGTAGAAGACATGGTGGAAGAGTGGGATAAAAGTGAGGAGGAAAAGTGAAATATGTAGGAAGACTATGGACATAGATTGTCAGCAGAGAGAATGAGACTTTTTATAGTTTTTGAGAAGAGACGTAGCGTGACGAAGGTTGGATTCTGGTTCCCACATATTTTCTGATGCTGAGTAACCCTTCCATGCAGTCAGGTACTGATAGTGGCCAGGGGATCCCTTGTGTGAGAGAATTCTGTCCACCTCATATTCTTCTTTGCCATCTATGACATCAGGAGGTGGAGTGGGAAATGAAGGACCATATGCTGCAGTCGAGCGATGTGGAGATAGAAGAGCGGTGTGGAAGATGTTGTGAATCTTCCATGTGGGAGGAAGGCGGAGGTGGTAAGTGAGCGGTGATAGAACCTGAGTGATTTCAAATGGTCCAAGGTGTTTGGGTGTGAGTTTCCTACTGGGGAAAGGAATTCGGAGATTGGTCACTTCCAACCAAACCTTTTCTCCGACCTTCCAGGGGGAGAACTTCCAGGTGACATGTTATGCCATGAGGCAGCGGGTGGATTCATGGGTGGCAAGAGCTTCCTTTCTGGACTCCTCAAGGTGACTAAGCTGGTTGGTGAGGGCCGGTAAGAAGGTGTTTCCGAGGGGGGGATAAGCGTGGGGTTTGTAGCCTAGCATGAGGGAAAATGGAGATGCTTTAGTGGAGGAATGTGGGGAGGAGTTGTGGTGGAACTCGGCTGTGGTGATGAATTGCAACCAGGTGTTTGGTTGATTGGCACAGAAAATTCGTAAATAGGTTTCGACCTCTTGGTTCACTTGTTCGGTCTGTCCATTGGTCTGAGGGTGGTAAGTGGTAGATAGATGAACATCGTAATGGAGGAGACGAGCAAGCTCTCTAGCAAAAGCTGAGGCAAATTGAGGACCACAATTAGAGATAATGGAGTCATGGAGGCTGAATCGTTTGAACACCTGGTTGAAAAACAGCAGAGCTACTCCTGCAGCATCAATGGTTTTCGTGCAAGGAATCAGAATCACCCCCTTCATAAGCCCATGGTCGACCACGACCAACAAGGAATTGAAGCTGGAGGAGAGAGGGAGGTCTGTGATGAGGTCCATGGAAAGCTGTCAGAAGGGGAGAGAGATGGTGGAAGCGATGGGGGAGAGTGGTGGAGTGGTAGGATGTGTGTTAACCTTGGATTGCTGACAGATGGCGCACCCAGAGATGAACTGCTTGACAAACATGGAGAGGCCTGGCCACCAGAAGTCGCGTTCTAACAGGGCCTTGGTGTGGAAGAACCCCATATGGCCTGTGGTGGGGGAACTGTGCAGGGCATGCAGGAGAGGGGAATGAGAGTCAGGAGGGACATACAACCGTAGACAATAGTAGAGGTGACCATTGTCAAATGTCCAGTCAGAGAGGGAGGAGTGAGGAAAGAGGGGAGTCCCATTCTCCAGGCCTTGGAGAGCATGAAGGACAAGGGGGTCTGAGACAGAAGAGGAGCGGATGGTGTGAGCGAGGGCAAGGTCTAGGGCTTGGATGATCTGAGGGTTGGCAAGGATGGAGGAGTCCTGATTGTCGAGTGTGGTGTCAAGAGCATCTTTGTGAGAGAGTGCGTCGGCAGGTCCCATACAAGAGCCTGGGGTGACCTGCCAAAGAAGATCAAAGTCGGAGAGGAAAAGCGACCAGTGAACTTGGCGACGAGATAATTTCCGGGGATCCTTCAGGTACGAGAGGTTCTTGTGGTCTGTGAGGATGGTGACCGCATGAGAGGTGCCAAGGAGGTATTGGCGCCATTCCTGAAGGGCAAGGATGACAGCAAGGAGTTCACGATCATAGATGTCATAGTTGCGTTCGGCAGGGCTAAAGGTCTTTGAGAAGTAGGCGCAAGGATGGAGATCGCCATTAGTGTCCATTTGGAGAAGGACAGCTCTGGCAGCAAGGAGAGAGGCATCGGCCATGAGGGAAAACGGGCGTGAGGTGTTGGGGAAGGCAAGGACTGGGGAGGCGGAGAAGCGTTCTTTCAATGTGTCAAAGGCACGTTGTTGGAGTGGGGACCAAAGCCAGGGTTCGTCCTTCCGGGTAAGCAGAGTGAGTGGGGCAACGAGATCAGAGAATCCAGGGATGAACTTCCAAT
>JBBPTA010000580.1:0-12287 GCA_038093915.1 Boletellus aff. emodensis | reverse complement strand
ATGGATAGAAAAGAGATGGATATACCTCTCTCAAAAAGGTGAGGACTGAGATTATGATTAGTTATGAGGTAGACCGCACGGACGACAAAGTATCGCGCACTATAGTCATACCCCACTATGCTGATCGCCATGACTGCATTGGTCACCAAGATTGATCGTCACTGTCGGCATAAACACGTGTACGGGATATGTAGTCATTGAACCAGAGCAGTTGCAGAGTAGACTGTATATCAGAGGACATGACACATTTAATTGCGAGGAGAAGTGAAGTGCGATTGCGGATAAGATATACAGTCCGTCGAAACGTTTTATTCATCTTATCACAGCCATCGACAGGAACGCAGCCGAGGTGACAGACTGACGACGCAATGCCAGGCTATCCGTGACGTGACCTTGTGAGTTGTTCCTCATACATGGAAAGCTGGTGGACGCATACAGCGGCGGCTTACTTATACTCGCGAAAACTTTTGTGTGGACGGTGCCGTTCCCGAGTTTGGAAGACCAAAGTGGGCCATGTCGGAGGAGTCAGTAGGAATTCCTGCCACGTCAGCTATCCAGTTAGACGCGTAATTATTCGCTGCCAGGTTGAAGGAGTAAGGCCCACACCGGGCAGCGTCGTAATGAGCCTCGTCTCCGAAGTGTATGTCGGAGCTCGAAAGACATACTAGCAGCGGCCAGCTCACATGACCCTCCTCGCTATCATTCACCCTGACGACTCTCCAAACCACTGCATGTAGTTGCCTGGGTCAGATCTGCGAATACACCCTCTGAGTGTTCGTGTTTCCTTGAGTAATTTCCTATTACTATCCACCCAGTGCTTCATGGAGAGTCGGGACGGGGTCTCGACCCAGTTTATGAGAGATTCTAGGTGTGTCCATCTCCCATCTTCGGCACATCCTCACTAAGGATCCCTAGACTACTAAACTGAGTATCCTCAATAACGACTCGTGGCGAATGGCTACCAGGTGCCAAGAAGAAATCGCACAATATCGCCTGTCGCTCGAATATTTGCATCAATTGTCGAGTACGCTACCCCGCCGTTAACCGTTGCCTCGTCTGGACCGTCTTGGTCGATTAACTCACAATAGGCAAGGCTACGTCGGTCAGTATAAACACGGGGAATCTGCCTATGTCGCATTCGGCGAGGACATGGGAAAGTGAATGGTCATTGCCCATGCTTTTCTCAACTCCTGTCGCTGCTTCTCGTGCGCACATTGGTCTCTCTCCCAATGTTACGACACGTTTGCCACTTTATCGAAAAGCGAAATCGCCGTGTCGGATTCATTCAGACAAACTTTTCCCATGTACATATTCTTGCCTCCTGCTACCCATCTCGGCCTCCGTGATGTTCCTCGAACCTTCTATACAATTTGCAGGGTGACACCTCATTGGCCCTTCCACGACTGGGAGACAGGAGCTCTCGTGTCAGTCGTTCATATCGTATCGCCGCGACTTAATCCATCCATGGCGACATTCTTCGCCATCTGTGAGTAATCGATGCACATTGATGTTGCAACCAACTGATGCCAAGAATGGCGGATTACCCACACATGCGGTGTCGCCACACGCCGACTCGCCAGGTTGGTGGGGGTATGGGAAACATGGATATTTGTCCACCCATTAGCATGGTCGACATACTGATCGCTTATGCGCTCTGGCTCACCCCGTCAAACTATCGACCCATCATTGAGCTTGCAGTAAATACGTTCTGGTTTGGACTCTTCCCAGCGCTCCTGGATGGCTCAAGGTTCATCGCCGGAGGATGCAGCAATATTTTTCGCGTCGTTCTGACAGAGTTCTTGAGCCCACAGTCCCGCGGTGGTAGCGGGACTTTATGAAAATTAGCGCCTTCGGGTGGGAAGATAGGGACAGGAAAGGGATAAGACGAACGCGCGATGGCGTTGATAACGACACCAAAATGCACAGCGAGCGGCACGTGTCGTTCTCATTCATGGGGGCAAAACGAGCGTCTGCTGATCCTGCGGGTCCGGTTTGGGCGGAGAAGTGGTGCTTTTCATATACTCGACCCCAGTTCAACTCCCGCTAAAAGGTGTACCAGCGAGGTCTCCCGCTTCTACCGCGGTTGCATTGCCGGTGGGCGTGAAACAGTGGGAACGAGGTGCAGGAGGGACCTTAAGGTTTATGCTCTGTCGTGATGCTCGTAAGTGCCGTTACCACGTTCTGTCTTATCTGGCTGGTGACTCTGCCCTTCCTTTCCCCCCCTTCGGCAATTGCTAACTGGACGTGTTTTGTGTCCGTCATGTCGTCCGGCTCACAGTCAGCTCTATGGCTGGTCCATCTCAGCGACTACGTGACAAGTACGTCCCACACCGTTGCGTACATTGACTAATCTTATAGGACAATATAGTCACAATAATCAGTGCAGTGGTATACGACTGTAGTACGTCATGGGTTTCTGCCTGTTCATTGTTCAGCTCGAATGAGTATTATCGTTCTCTTGTAGTCCTCACGTTCGCAAACGAGGTATCACCGTTTCTTCCTCACCACTCACTCATCACCTGACGATCTTCAAAAGGTGGACTACATTTGGGTATGGAAATATTAATCATCGAGCAATATCGCGCGCCTACATTCCATAGTGCAGGAAATGGACCTGGGTATCTACAATATTCGTCCTTGTATGTATGCGCCTTTTTGGGCTGATCTTGCCTACCCTCTTTTTTATATACCAACGATCTCGATAGGTTCGTTATCCTGGTCTTTGTTGGGCCATGTAGGTCAACCGTTGTCATCGTCTGTATGGACTAACACATAGTGTCGATCCAATCCTCAAGTACCAATGCGCTGTGTAAGCACCGCGCTCCAAGTAGCATGGCTCGATTAGATTGATTACTCGTTTTTATCACGCTTGCAGTGGGTTCTTCCTTTGTCCCTGGTCCTGTCAAAGTTAGTTACTCCACTTCATTCCGAGTCTACTAGTATAACCAAGGTCTAACAGACGTATGCATCCGAGTTTCCGAACCGGACGAGTGGGAGTGCTAACGGCTAAACAGATGTACGCATACTGCCTCACGATCTGCAATCTCAACAAGATAAAGCATGATATTTGAAAGGTATTGCATCCTACCTGGTCATGACATGGATGTTTCTTGTGTTTCTTTCTGCAGCCGAGGGTGAGTTTTCCATGCCCGAGATTCGATCTTCACAACGAGCTTCGATCACAGTGATGATGATCCTCCGTGTCTATGCAATGTGGAATCGATCCAAGAGGATCCTATACGTTCTCTTGTTCATTCTCATATTGCAAGTTGTGGTTTCGATCACTACGGCTGCGATATACATCAGTCCCAACACTTACTTCTCAGGTGTGTCTCGAGCACAACCACTGTATCGTCCACGCAGTCTCAACCCGGTGATTTTCTTTTCCCACTTTCTAGTGAAGGTAGTCCAAATTCACGATCTCTCTTATTGCACGTTTGCATTGAACGTTTCATGGACGCTCTACGCTTATGCTAGCGTGGTTCCACGATTCGTTCTCGCCGTCATGCTCTTGATCCTCGCACTTATTCAGGGTTTGGTGCAGTCGGTCGAGATGTACAGAGCAACAAAGCAATGGCAGCCTAATCGGTACATCAAACTCTTCGTGAAGGACGGCATCCTTTATTTCATCGTGTATGCTTTCCGTCTTTGTTCTTGATTTGCCGCCTCTTTCTTATCCCTCCACGAAAAACTGACACTTGCACTGTTCTCCTAGCAACCTGGTCAATAATATCATCACTATTTCCCAAAACGGACCCGTGGTCGATAGCAAGTCCATGCTCCTCCTGAGCACGGTCACCATTGCGGTGATATACTGCATAATGCCGCGGTTCATCCTGGGTATGCGGGAGATGTATTACCATGAATGCTGTGGCGAGGTCTGGGAGACTTCCACTGAATTCGGAACCACGTCGCGCTTTGTCGCCTGTCAAAGCACGACCGTGCCTACGATTGGGTTTTCCGAGGTCACGCCAGGAAGGGACAAGATCGTGTCGGAGGGAAGCGCAGAGGACCCAGGAGCTATTCGATCGGACGTGGTCGGGGATGATACTATATATCAGGTTTGAGCATTCGTCGGGGGGTCGAGGCAACGTTGAGGGGAACCAATGATAGAGGAAGATGGGGTTGTTTGTCAGTGGGAACGTGAACTCGGATAAGGATCTATTCTCCTGTCTGTCCTTGTTTTGTTGCTGGAATGTTTGTTTGTACTAGTCCATGGTCTAATCGGTGTCGTCAACAAACGTTAAATGAAGTCTCTTTTCTTCTCGTTATGCGTCGTGATAGGTTCGACCTTTCTACAATAGCATTTCTTCGGGAAACAATCAAAAGGTGATCTCCCGTTGCTCGAGCCGCCGCGTCCCTGCTTGGAAATTTCGACCATTTGGCTAAGATCAATCGCTACTGGTTCAGTGGGTCGTTGATTCCATGCTGCGCGAGACTCTGTGCATCAGGCCGTGCACCACGGTTCACGAATTCAGATAAACAGGCAAGTCCCTCTGAGTCGTGCAGAGAGAACAAGGACTAGCACCCAACAACGATGAGGACTCTGGGGAAAAAGCTCACCTCGCATGTGCTGGCTGAGTCCACAAGAGCACGTCCGAAGTCGAGGCATGACTCCGAACGACTCATCCAGTCACGAACTTTGATAGTATCGTTGTGAATACTAGCAGTCCGAGACTTGGAGGGGGAGGGGAGCCGAGACCATTAAAGGACAGCTGGTGCCGCAGAGAACGATATGTTGGCCATCCCCTGGGCCACACGGACAGTCCCAGCGCCGGTCCACCCTGACTGCTTAGTCCGTCAAAACACCGCATACACACACGTCCTTTAAGTCATCGAGTCCGTTGCTCCCAAGACGTCGTTTCGCATAGTGAGTCCTAGTACAGCTCGCGGATTGCATATGCGTCCTTGTGCAGTTTGGCGCGTAGAGCATCTTATTTTGCGTCTAACACTTGGACCTGATATTAGGTTGGCAAGAGCCGAATTAGTGCTGACGTAAGGCGTTGGACGCTTGTTTATTTGCACCCACACCCCGGTCAAACTGCTGTCCGTCCAACGCTCGTCAGAGTCGTCACGCTCCATCCCTGCCAGGGTGTGGATGTTTACCCGTCCCCTTTCTTCAGCATGATTGGAGAATGATCAGTTCTCTCCTCAAGGAATTTAAATGGTTCGTTTGGTCGTCCTTGATATCAAAATACACAGCCCCGTTGCCAGCTTTTGTCCGATCAAACTGTCTTCTGATCTCCGCAGTCCGCTATCAGCAGACCAGCCTTCCACGTATCCAACCCGATGCCGTTGTCCGGAAAATGTATCAACACGCCCGTTTCATTTCCGTCAGAAGCAGTGGCGTTCCCTGTCCCTAGTATGCAGCTCTGCATTGATGGTGAGTCCTATCGTGGTACTGACATTACCGCTAACATCTGTTTATTCATGTACAACGCGAGGCCAGAAGCGGGTGAGCGTCAATTGACTAGTCCAATCATGATCGGGTGAAAGGGCTAGTAATCAGTCATGCATTCTGTCCTCACACCCTTCTGTGCCTACATTCTGTGTATACAGCAATGTTCGCAACCAAGCATAGTGTCTTCATCCCAACTGACGGGCAAGCGGTGTCTCGCGCTGACTGTGATCAGGATCAGCGCTTCCAGAGGGAAAAGTTAACCCCGATCGCCCGGGTGGTGAATTGCCCTACTCGTGGCGTATAGCCCCACCTTTGATTGTGGTTTTAGGTGATGTCTATCTGGTTTCGCTCTGTTCCAATTCTCGTCGCATTGTTGCTGATCACAGAGGGGACGGGAATACTTGATCTTAATCCTCTTCCGTTTTGCATCCCGTCGTGAGGTAAAATGTTAGATGGCCGGGCGAGGGATCGACTTGATAATTTGGATATCTTGTCAGTGATTTATCATATCTGTTCGCCCTCCTGTCTTATCTGCCTGTCTTCAGAAACTGTAGTTTTTCCCGTGTTTCCCACTGCTACAATATCGATGACTTCCATCCTACTAGCACGGAGGATACCCCTGACTTTGCCCTTCTCGCACAAAGCACATACAACAAAGAAGTAGAAGCGGATGGATGTCAATTGACGACATTACATCCCCTGTCTCCCGTTGTGAGCCGACATTCCGTGCGCAGAAGGTTCGAAGCTTGATCGATGGCATTGGTGTCGTCCCGTCATTTTGAATTCGATCCCTGGTGAGTGGCAAACTGGGGGTCAATGAATTGGCTCCGCAGTGCATCCTGCCACTTTGCTGTGTTTTCAACCCTATAGCAACAGCACTCGCAGCTAAATTCACCTGTAGATTTGATTGAATTTACTCCCAGGGAAACCCACGCGAACAAGTTGCGCCCCACCCCGAGAATCTATTCAGCGATCAAGATTAGAGCGTTCGACGGGGATATTTGACTCCCAGGGAACAGGCCTTGTGAGTATTACATTGCGAGCCCATGACACTCGTTTTGCATGTAGTCCACCTGAGAGCTGACACGCTAATCTAGCTTGCCATGGCCCTTATCGGATCAGATCAGATCACGATCCCCTGTACTCAGGCTCGTTGTGATGTCTATCTGACAACGTTCCAAGATTACGGGAGGGGACCCTGTCATGATCCCTTATATACTTAACTCCTGTTCATGGGACAAACAGTTGACATCAAGGTACCCGACAGAGGATGCAAGTGCCGTCACAATGCTCCATATATCTCAGGCTCTGGAGTAATTCCACCCTCTTCCCCCTGCTCGCTCGCTCACCCGGCGATCTTTGAACGAGCGTGTCTTTCATGCATCATGTCCTCCCTCTTACAGTCCGCTCTGGAGCTGGTACAGTTGAATGATTACCTAGCCAGTACGACCTCTCGTTGATTGCGTCGGACGATGAACCTTACACACGACTGCAGTCATGATGTTCAGCATCGTGGGCTTTGATTATAGTATGTGATACCACCCCTCCTGCTTATTCTTATTTTGCACTCAGAACAAGCATTGTCCTGCAGTCCTCACATTTTCGCGAGAGGTGTGTCCGGTTCTTCGCGTCACCCGTTCATCTGACGATCTCTGAAGGTAGACTATGTTTGGGTACGGAGGGTTGACAATTATTGTGCAAGCATGGCATCGCCAACGTTTCACAGCACAGGAAGTGGACTTGGGGCTCTACGATATTCATGCTCGTATGTACTGCGTCCAATCGAGGACCTGTTCTAACGGTTCTGATAGATCCGCTACCTTGGTCTTTGCTGGGTCATGTAGGTCTACGGTCGTTGTCATTCTCATTGGCGAATCTGCTAATTCGGACCCAATCCTCAAGTACAAACGCACTCGGTGAGCACGGAATTACAAATTTGGTAAAGATGATCAAACCAATCCTACTGCCACCGTATCCATAGTTGGTTCCTCTTTTTTGTCTGGTCCTGTCGAAGTTAGTTTCTCCGCATTGTGTCTAATTCTATGTGTGACTAAGGGATATGTCCGACAGACGTATGCCATCTGAATTCCGTGATCAGACGAATAGTGGAGCTGACAGATAAGCAGATGTATGCACATTACCCTGCAATCCGTAATATTGTTGGGATAAGAGCGTATCATTTCAAAGGTACCGCAGTCTATCTGGTCGTAGTATGGGCGACACCAGTGTTTCTGACTGCGATCGACTGTGAGCCATCATAACTCATATTTTATGTTATTTCTCACAATTTGGTTTCTTTTTCGATTTCAAAGTGACGATGATCCTGCGTGTTTATGCTATGTGGAATCGATCCGGAACGATCCTATATATCCTTTTCTTCATGCTTGCGGTGCAGACCACCCTTTCTATCATTATGGCGGCGATATACGAGGTTCCCAACACCAGCTTGATAGGTGTGTGAATATACAAGGAGTGTCAGTGCATTCTCATCCTGGTTATTTTACTTCTTCAGTCACGACAGTCCAAATCCCAGGGTTCTCTTTTTGTAACATGGTAATTCGTGCACCGTGGGCCTTGTATGCATATTCTGTTTCAATCCCACGACTAGTTCTTGGTGTCACGCTTTTTGTTCTCGTCGTCGCTCAGGGCTTGCAGGAGTCAGTCCAGATGTACCGGTCGACGAGGCGATGGCAGCTGAATCGGTATATCCAACTCCTCGTCAAGGACGGTATCCTTTACTTTTTTGTGTGCGTCTCCCTTTTCCTTCTCTTCTTCCGCGATCATCCCGTAGTCACGCTCTCGCAGCGAAACCGATTCTCATGTACATATTCTTTGCTTTTCTAGGAAGTTGTTCTACAGCATCAACTCTTTTGCCCAGGACGGGCTTTTGGTCGGCAGTCCCACTTGGCTCGTCCTGACCGCGGTCTCTGCCACCGTCATGTGCGTCATCATGCCTCGGTTCATCCTCAGCGTGCGGGAGATGTACGAGCGTGACGCCCGCGGCGGGTTGTACGGGATCGACAGCGGGTTCGGAATAATGTCGCGCCCCATCTCCAGCCAAAACTCGACTATCATGTCTGCGATCGCGTTCACACAAGGTCACGTGGCGGCGGATCCAGAAGCTATCCAGCTGGACCTCATGGTGATCAAGGGACAGTCCTCTTTGTCGGGCTGGAGCAAAGAGGACCTGTACTGAGGGAAGCGGAGCCGGGCGTTGAGGTGAGGAGGATCGGTGCATCTTCATGTCCTGTAATGTGATCCGGTCAGCCAGTGGCGTTTATTCACCTCCCATGTATGCGAGCCTACGCGCGTTCTGTATCCTCTGCTTCATTTGTACAACTATTTGTTTCGATCAAATGCCGAACTATGCGGGACGGAGGTTCTTTATGCGCTCTCGTAAGTCCTTATGGACGAGGGTCACGGACGAAAAAATCAATTAGTCGCATTGCAGCGCCCATGTTTCCACTTGCAGTAGCGGGATGAAACGGCGAAATTAAATGCGACTCGACTGGAAGCGGTAGGAGCTCGGTTGGGGACCAATGTCGAGCAAGCGGGATGGAAGGTAGGTGTCCTTGATTGATACTTAGTAGCATCCCTGTTACGCGAAGGTGTCTAGTACAGTCAGTTGGACGTGTAACGTGGGTGACATACGTATCGGGCATTTGGCATAGGAGATCAAAGGGTGGTGATATGGGTACGCCGAAGAATTCCAATATACCGCAGCTGTATTCAGTACGCGGATCGTTCCAAGTCGCCAGCAGGCGTTTGGATGAGAGCAATTCTGAGCTGGAATGGTGTGGACGGATCCCACTGCTGGCACTATAGCCGTCCTTGAGTTAGCCAAAGTTGTCGACCGTCTCAGATACCGATCTACTTCACCAGCCCCGCATTAATGGCTCAAAATCTGTCCTATGAATCCCTTGCGATTGCAGGGATAGAAGTCGTAGGAGCGACGACGCAAACGACCAACGGGCCGTTCGTTTCAGGCGGAGTTTGAATCGGTCACCGAAATGCCGTTCTATCGTCCCGCCAGATCATGCACATGAACGAGGTCGGAGATAACCCTTCATAAAAGTGCTAGGGATGACCTTTTGTAAAGTCCCCAGGGAGAGTGAGCTGCCGTTCGGCGCAGAGTCGAACACCGGCAATCGTTGGCATGGTACGAACACTATGAGACTTGCAATAGTTCATCAGTATTTCGTGAGGAACTTTGTAAAGTGTCTATCGTGAGTCACCAGGACGGTTGCACAAGCAAGTCAGATATCAGGCGTATTCCAATAAATCATCCGACCATTTTCTGTCCACCTTACATACAGTCAAGTCGACCCCCTGCACATTGAAGCTCCTCTGTCAAACTTAACGTCCACCTTCCCCGACCACGTCCAATTCAAAAGCATCCCGTCGATGATTCCGATCCTCCATGGTTGTTCCATCCATGATCTCGTCCCTCTCCCAGGCCCCCTGCGTAAATTCAATAGTAGACATCGTCATATTTCGTTTGACCGCGTGACGGGACATTATTCCGAACCCGCTGTCAACTCCGTGACAGCAGTCTTGCTCAGAAACCTCCCGCACATTGATGATGAATCGAGGCATTGCAGAAAATAACACCGCACGAGCAACCGTACTTAGGAGGGACATCGACGTGCCGTACGCTACAGGCGTATCTTGCAGAATACGGATGATGTTAATGAGCACGTTACTGGAACCAAGTGGAGGTGGGGTTCCAGGGGAGCAGGGTGGGTGAGGGAGCATAACAATAATGGATGAGCATAAAGGAGAGAGGGGGAGAGGAGGAACGACGCACGCAATGAAATAAAAGATGCCGTGCCTGACAAACAGGTGGATATACCGGTTAAGCCGCCATGTCTTCGTTGCCTTGTACATCTCGATCGATCGCGCCAAGGCCTGAAAAAGAGCAAGAATAAAAAGAATAGCGGCAAGAATAATGCGTGGAATTATTCTAGCATCGGCGTAGAGTGAATATTGACCATTGAAGGTGAATGTGCAATAAGCGAGATTGTGAATCCGGACAACCGTGACTAGTAAACGGAGCGTAAATATTAGGATGACCAGGTTGAGACTGTATCAACAACATAGTATATGCCAAGACACACCTAGCATATCGGCGTTGGGCTTGATGTATATCAATTCCACTACGATCGAAATAGCAGTTTGACCGACGAGCACGAACAACAAGATGAAAAGAACAGTCCTGGATCGGTTCCACATTGCATAAACACGCAAAGCCATCATTACTGCAACCAAAATAACTCGTGTGGAATTGAATTTCTCGTACGGAAACTCACAATCGGCAGCACCAAGGAATACTGGAGTCACCCAGTCCATGATGAGATAAAAAGTAATACCTTCAAAGTATTTCTGTCTATTCTGATAGTGCAAAGTGTGAGGTGTGATGCGTACACCTGTTCAGCTGTCAACACTTCCATTCATCCAATTCGAGATTTTAAATGCGTACATCTGCCACATCTCTTAGTTATTCATGGATTAGATATAAATAAAAAAACTGACTTCACCGGGACCAGGTACGAAGGAAGAACTGACTGTCGTCACAGGAAATGTGCTCATCAGTCTAAACCAACTGGAGTATTCGTAGCATTAAACTTACGAAGCGCATCGGCACTTGAGGATTGGATGGGGTGAACACGTCATTCAATGCACTGGTGGCTGAACGAGAATGGTGCACCTACACGGCATAACAAATACTAGTGTATCGGACCTACAGGAATTGTTAGTCGAAGAGATCACCAAGAGCCCTGCAAGAGATTATCTACAGACGAGAATGAATATTGCAGACACCCAGGTCCACTTCCTGCACTGTGGAATATCAGCGACGCAGTACCTGCTCAGTAATCATACTCACGCACCCAGATATATTCTACCTTTTGAGATTGTTAGAAGAGGAACAGATGATGAGGAAGGGACAGTGATACCTCTCTCGAAAAGGTGAGGACTACAGAATAAGGTGTATCCCAACTGATCGGTGAGCAGGAAGTAAGGCATAACATACTGTAGTCATATCCCACGACAGTTATCATAACAACTGCCATGATCGATAAGATTAGTTATCCGCTGTGATGACAAATGGACACACCGGACATGTAGAGCTGGAACTGGACCAGCTCCTGGGCGGACTGTAAGTCAGATGACATGACGCATGCGATACACGTTGGGAAGAGGCGAGGGCGAGGGCGGGATGAGATCGCTTGCTACATGATATACAAAGAGATAGAGCGTTGTGCGAACCAGACGGATCATTATGACGAAGCGTTATCTTCCCCTGAACGATTGCGTGGCGGTGGGCGATGGACAGCTCAGCAGGGCCATGCCAAACAAATACAATGCAGAACAATTTACAATCGTCGAACTTACGATTATATAACCGTATGGTACTTCGATTCGGATAGCCGTTATGAAAAGGTGTCCCTAATATGCTAAACAGAGTACCATCCGTGCGGTCTGTAAGGGCTAATCGTGAGTATAAGTGTGATCTCAGGGTGGAACGCAACGTGCCCTCGTCCCGTTCCTCCCACCTGAACTCGAATGAGCTAATCCCCGCGGTACCTCGCTGCGTCGCACACTCGTTTCAGAGCAACGCCAGGCACATCACTGGTGCATAACGTAGTTGAGTCGACAGGCCCGGTATTGTAGGGGAGGGAACGGAAGCTAGTGCAGTCTACTTCAAGTTGTTGACCAGATGGTGTTGATAAATCCCGACGATCTCCGTACCCTCAGGACGCGGTGCCGAAAATGATGAGAAATTACCAGATGGCATGAAACGCGTTCTTACGGAGTTGGCAGTGAGCGGGAATGAGGGAACGCGAGTGGCGGCTGTTGAAATTGGCCAGATAGGAACGTCGAAGAC
>JBBPTA010000579.1:0-12295 GCA_038093915.1 Boletellus aff. emodensis | reverse complement strand
TGCTGTCAGCATGGGTCAGCATACTAGCATCCACAGGTTCATCCAGTCCTCCAATCAAGATCCCATCACTCTTGGTGTATCTGGAACCAGAACTTGCAGAAAAGAATATGTTGATGAGGAATATGTAGCAAGAGTTGATATACTTACATTACCTCTGAATTCTCCAGAATACTAGCCAGCAGGTATGATACTACCTAGGTTCATTATTCAGTCCTACACTTCTTGAGATGTGCCATCATATGTGTTCATTTCTATGGGCTTCAGTTGTGCTCAACTGATTATAAAAGTGATGGTGGCACTTTTAGGTGGCACATGTGTTCACCTATTTCAATACTCTGATGAGCTTGTTGTGTGCCATTCATGTTTACTTGCTATACTCTGCACAGGATGTCTCAGGATTGTGCTATGATGGTACAATTTTAACATCTACATTCACCATTTTGCAGCTGATGAATGTTCAATTCAGGACACCCTTCAAGTTCATCATTCAAGTCACCTTGAACATGGTGTCGTTGGCCAACAGAGGCAAGACACTAACATCAAGGAAATGCAAATGAGTCAACCAAAGAAACAGCTTATCAATCCCACCACCATTGCTGGTCAGCTGGTTAATGCACTCACTCCCCAAGCTTCACAGCAAGTAGCCTCTCCACAATACTGTAGGAGAAAAGAAAAGAAACTAAAGACCTGTGCACCATCTCCCACTAAGTCTGAGGTCCTGCAAGTTGAATGACCTGTTCTATTGCTTCACATGATAGGTCTGACCAACAAATTTGGACTTAATGAGCTGCCCAGTGACAACATGGGAGGTTTGACTGGGATGGACATAGGTGAAACAACCATTTACTAGGCTAGCTAGTCAAGCAGTTATTAGGCAAGTAGAGGGTGAGCCTAGTGTCAAGAGTGAGTGGGGAAACTCAAGAGGACAAGACTGGGTCCTCAATGAGCTGGGGTCATCCCTTATATACTATTCTAATGTTTACACATATGTACACTAGATCTAACAATATCCTGTACTTATTGGAGTTGAGGTGAGTTGTGTAGAATCAAGTGGACATGAGGGAAGCATGAGTTAGAAGGGAGAACAATAGTGCAAGAGTGGACCATATGGACAGGGGTCATGGGATCATTATGAGGTTGATCATGTGGTAACAGCAAGGTGAAATGAGGTTGTGTGTGACATTGCAAGACAATGCCTGGGATGTTTCAGGTGTCCATATATGGGAATTGTGGATTAGCAGATCTGTGGCTGTGTGTGATGAGATCTGGTGAGTCACAATGACTAGGATTGACTAGGATCATTGCAAATGATCAGGCTCAAGGGTTGATGCTTGTATAGCCAACTGATACCAGGGTGCACACAGCATGTTTGAGGGTTCAAGCATGTGTGATCTAGATCGGGGAGGTCTAGATGGGTCTAGACCAATCTATGGAGCATGAGGATGACTAGACTTTGCTATGTCCAAATGCAGAATAGATAAGTGGGCAAAATCTGAATAAACTCCTAGAGTGCTTGGATGAGGCTAGAAAAATAGGGGGAAAAATGAGGAAGCATAACACTACCCCCTGTCTATGGATCAACTTCCAGGTGATTAAAATGGAGATGAGGGGAAGCCAATTCAACAGTGGGATGACCATAATCAGTGAACATGGTCAAGAAATCGGTATTGGCAAGGTGAAGATGATGAGGAGCATTGGGATGCGAGGCATGGAAATCCTTGATAGCTGCTTGAGCACCAGATAGATTAGCCAGCAGTTCCCAAGTGTGCTCAGTATCATCATAACCTTTCCAATGGACAAGATATTTGAGGCAATGGCCAGTGAAGTGAGAATCAACAAGATAATCCATGTTACACTTGGCCCAGGTAGGGACAAGCGTAGACCTAGCAGACGAAGATTGCTCCTGTCGAGACAAGGGGTACGTTATCCTAAGGGTCTTCCCTAGGAGACAAGGGTACTGCCAGTCTAGGAGTGCTAGCCAGTGAACGAAGGTACTTCCAGTCTAGGGGTGCTAGCCAGTGGACAAATGGGCTCAAGGCTTGGGAGCAAGGAGCAAACTAGGTAGTTGCCAGGTAAGTCTAGCTTAGGGTACATGGCTAGACGACTGGGGTTTATATACCTGTCTGTGATGCACACAGACCAGCTACCGTATTTGGAGAATAATGAAAAGAAGATAAGAAGTCTGAGTTGAATCAGATGGGGGCGTAAGCCAGAATGACCAACAGGCCAAAAGGAATAAAGGAAGTCCAAGATGGATTGGACTGTGAGTAATGGGAAATGGCAAAAGATCCGTTGAGTTGGATCGTAAAGTAAATGTCAATGACAAGTGATCCAGCAGACCAGATCATGGAATAAGCAAGGGATGGTAAGTGAGAAGAAAGAAAAGGGGTGAATTGTAACATTACCCCCGCAGTACATTCGAAGTTTCCTAACTAGAAATCATGAGTAAAAGGTCTGGGTGATCCGGTGACATTGGCATAGCCACTGTCATCCAACTCATCATTGCCATCATAGTCCGGGAGGTCTGGAGGGGGTGTGCTGTTGATGAAAGGGGGTTCTCTGATGGTGAAGGCAATGGGTATCTCTTTGCTGACACTATTGTACACGGGTCTGTGGGGGGAGATGGTCATGTGGTCATGGTCATGGAGGAAATGGAGGGCACATCCAAGTGTGTGGAAGTCTGTGGATAAGGGTGGGCCGTCAATAGCCTCTTGGACGTTCAGGAGGAAGTGGAGTGTGGTGAACTCTGGGAGTCCGACTGGGCAGGTGCTCTCAGTTGGGATAAATCCGAGTGTCTCCATAAGGGTACAACGAGGATCCATGGGGTTGTAGATTAGGAGTTCCAGGAGGTTGGGTGTGAACAATTCCACAATGGTAGGATGAGAGTCAAGCTCAACTCCAGGAGAGAACCTGTCAAGGTGGAGTGTGGGGGTCCAAAGGCTCAGAGTGGATGGGGACACGGACCAGTCAGCAAAGGCCAGGGGATGAGAAGAGGTGCCTTTTGAGGCATACAGGGTTCCAGGGCAATGGTATGGGTGAAGATGGGGAGAGGGCGTGCTTCTGTGCAAAGAACTCGGGGAAGATGGTGGTAGCGGGGAACGGGTGGGTCCCATACAATTGGCAATGGTGTGACCAGGGGTGGAGATGGAACATCCAGGGCAGATGTACCTTTGGTAGTATAACTTGTTATGACTGAGGTGGTGGCAATGGAGACATGCCTGCCAGTAATGAAGGTGGGACTCGGGGATAGGTTCATCATCTTGGGCTGCAGCTACTTCCACAGTGGGGGCAGGGGGCATAGTGTCGTTTATGGTCAAATTGGTGGGGAGGGTGGGAGACTTGTTTCCGAATTCCTGGAGTACATTATCTATTTGGTTGATTGCATTACCCAATCCAAGTTGGGTAAGAGTGGCAAGGAGGGTGGTGTGAAGACGGAGATCAGAGTGTTGGAGAATAGTAAACAAGAGACGTATATGGTTATTCATGGGGATGTGGTCAGTGAGACCGATGATGGCATTTCGCATGGCCATATGATGAGTATAGATGTCCTGCAAGTATCCGAGTGGGGAGATGGGGGCAATGGCATGGTCAAGAGTGGTGATGAGGTGGGAGTCGAGCAAGGCGGTGTCAAGCAGGGAGTCAGTGACAGGAGACAGGGTATAAATGGTTTGTCCATTCATGACAAAGGGGAGCGTGGCAGTGGGGATCAGGGAGGTGTCCATGGTGGTGGTGGTGGTTGGGGTCGAAGGGAGTTAAAGACGGAAGACAGAAGGGTGACCCTTCTTATACTCAAGGAGGGTGGTCTTTGAATGTTTCAAATTCTGCTCTGGTTCCCAAGAGTCTTCTTCGGGGGTATAACCCTTCCACTGGACCAGGAATTGCCAGTTGTCCGAGAGTCCGTGGTGACGTAGGAGGCGTTCTACTTTGTATTCTTCTTCACCTGCGATAAGGTCCAGGGGTGGCTTCAGGAAGTTCTTCCTGTGCACGTTGTTTTCGTGATAGGGTGATAAGAGAGAAGCATGGAATGTATTGTGAATCTTCCAAGTCTTTGGAAGGTGGAGTTTGTACATGATGGGGGATAATACATCCGTGATGACAAACAGTCCTTCTCGCTTGGGAGCGAGCTTCGGGGAGGTGATGTGGCATTTCAGGTTTTTGGCTTCTAGTCAAACTTTATCTCCTTTGGTGAATGGTTTGAAGCCCTTGGAGGAACGGGACTTCATTACTTGTTGGGCGAGGGTGTGGGCAGTGAGGGCTTCTTCTCGGGCGGCAGTCAGAAGTCGAAGACATGCTTCTACTGCGAGAATAGAAGTTGCGGAGATGACCGTGGGAAGGGGTTGGGGTTCGAATCCCATCATGAGGAAGAATGGGGACTTCCCAGTGATGGAGTGAGGGTGGTGGTTATGGGCAAATTCAGCATGGGAGATCATTTCAGACCACGAGGAGGGGTTCTCTTGGCAGAAGATCTGAAGGTACGTTTCAACTCCTTGGTTGACACGTTCCATTTCTCTGTTGGACTGAGGATGATAGGCAGTGAAGAGGGAGAGGGAGTATCCAAGGAGGTTTCCAAGCTCCTTGGCAAAGGTGGATGTGAATTGGGGGCCACGATCGGAGATGATCTTGTCATACAATCTGAATCAAGTGTAAACTTTATGGAGGAAGAGGGTGACAATTCCCTCAGTGGTTACTGTTTGCTTGGTGGGGAAGAGAATTACCCCCTTAGTAAGCCCATGGTCTACCACAACCAGAAGGGTGTCAAAACCAGCAGAGGTGGGGAGACCGGTGATAAGGTCACAAGAGACCTGTTGGAAGGGGTGGGAGCAGTGGGACGGAATA
Source organism: Boletellus aff. emodensis (assembly GCA_038093915.1). NCBI lineage: Eukaryota > Fungi > Basidiomycota > Agaricomycetes > Boletales > Boletaceae > Boletellus > Boletellus aff. emodensis. The sequence goes on along the minus strand of JBBPTA010000579.1, from coordinate 7,459 downwards.
GGGACAAGGGGGGGTGTTGTGGGGTGGGTGTTAACCTTGTTTTGCTGGCATGTGGCACAGCCTTCAACATACTGTCAGATGAATTGGGCAAGGCCTGGCCACCAGAACTCGGCAGTGACAAGTTGGTGTGTTTTCAAATAACTGGGGTGGCCAGTGGAGGTGTGGTCATGTGACCGGGAAACAACGGTGCGGCGGAGGTCGGAGTGAGGGGGGATGTAGATGTGTCCTTGGTAGGTGAGGATGCTGGCATCGTAATGCCAGTCGGAGAGGCGGGAGCGGAACTTGAGGGGTACTTCCCCATCAAGGGCATGGACGGTGTCGAGGACCAAAGGGTCCAAGAAGGAAGAAGCGGTGAGCTTCTGTGACAGTTCGGTATCAATAAGATTGATGAACATAGATTGAGGGAGGAGGGTGGCATCAGAGTTGTTGGAATCATTATCAGGGATAAGATCCAGGCGGTGGGAGAGGGCATCAGGAGCAGAAAGGAGTTTGCTGGGAATATGGATCATTTTAAGATCGAAGTTGGCAAGATCAAGAAGCCAACAGGCTTGGCGCCGGTTGAGTTTCTGGGGCTGACAGAAGTATGTCAGGTTCTTGTGATCCATGAAGACTTGGATGGGGAAGGGAGATCCATGGAGATAGTGTCTCCATGCCTTGAGTCCTCGGATGACTGTGAGGAGTTCATGGTCATAGATATCATAGTTCTGTTCAGTGGGGGAGAACGATTGCAAGAGATAGGAACAGGGATGCCAATCCCCATTTGTATTGGTCTGGAGAAGAACGCCACCCGTGGCATGCTTAGAGGCATCGGTGGCAATAGCAAAGGGGTGACTGTGGTCAGGGAGATGAAGCATTGGCTTTGAGAGGAATACCCGTTTAAGGGCATCAAAGGCATCCTGGCACTGGGAGGTCCAGTTCCAGGCCAAGCTTTTCTTGGTCATGTCAATGAGGGGGCAGGCAATGGCAGAGTAATTGGGGATAAACCTCTGATAGAAGTTGGTGAAGCCTAAGAAGGAACGAACGTCCTTTAGCTTCTGGGGAACAGGCCAGTCTGCAATACTGGCAAGTTTCACAGGGTCCATGGCCAGCTGGCCAGGCTTAACAATCATGCTGAGGTACTCTACTGAGTCTGTGGTGAATTTACACTTGGAGATCTTCAGATGAAGATTGAGTTCTTGCATGCAGCTGAGGACACGCTTGGTGCGTTCCTCGTGGGTCTTGACATCGGGGGAGAAGATAAGGAGGTTGTCCATGTAGATGATGAGCCATCCTTCGGTGATCATGTCTCTAAAAGAGTTGTTCATGAAACACTGGAATGTGGCAGGGGAGTTAGTGAGTCCGAAGAACATCACTGTTGGCTCGTAGAGCCCCTTGTGTGTGATGAAAGCAGCCTTCCATCGGTCTTCATCCTTGATTCAGACGTTGTTGTAACCCCAGCGGATGTTGAACTTTGTAAAGAGGTTCGCACCTTGGAGTTTATTGACGAGATCGGAGATGAGAGGGAGAGGGTAGGTGTCACGAACAGTGTGTTTGTTGAGGTAGTGGTAGTCTTGGCAGGGGCAAAGACCACCATCCTTCTTTTTCACAAAGAAGAAGGGGGATGTGTTACGATTCACCCCTTTTCTCTTTTTCTCACTTACTGCCCCTTGCTTATTCCACAATCCGGTCTGCCAGATCACTTGTCATTGATGTTTACTTCACGATCTGACCCAACAGATCCTTTGTCATTTCCCATTACTCACAGTCCGATCTATCTTGGACTTCCTTTACTCCTTTCAGCCTGATGGTCATTCTGGCTTACACCTCTGTCCGATTCAACTTGGACTTCTTATCTTCTTTTCTATTGTTCTCCAAATATGGTAGCTGGTCTGTGCGCATCACAGACAGGTATATAAACCCCAGTCATCTAGCCATGTACCCTAAGCTAGACTTACCTGGCAACTACCTTGTTCGCTCCTCGCTCCCAAGCCTTGAGCTCCTTTGTCCACTGGCTAGCATCCCTAGACCGGCAGTACCCTTGTCTCCTAAGGAAGACCCTTAGGATAACATGCTCCTCGTCACAACAGGAGCAATCTTTGTCCACTAGGTCTACACTCGTCCCTACCCAGGCCAAGTGTAACAGGACGCTTGGGGGGAGTTTGAAGGACGGATCTTTCCAGCTTTGAGGTTCTCTTCTAGGAAGTCCTCAGCAGCTTTCTTTTCCTCAGGGGTTAGAGGATAAAGTTTTCCCACTTTGGGAACGAAGGATTCGTCAAGGGAGATGGCATGGTTGTAGGGGTGGGCAGGAGGGGCATGGTCCGCAGCTTCTTTAGTGAAGACGTCAGAGAAAGTGGAGTATTCAGAAGGGAGGGTTTCCTTGGGCTTGGACAACTCTGCCTGCATGGTGAGTTCCGTGGTGGCGGTGAGCTTGGTGACTAGCCTTGCTTTCTTGGGTTTTCCTTGGTTAAGGAAATATTGAGCACCTTTCTTTACCATTCGGTTGATACCAAGGAGCTCAACCAATTGTTCAACATAGAGACGTGGGGTGCAGTAATCAAGGTAGTCATAGAACTTCTCGTCCCAGACTTCATCTACATCAATATGACATATGGGCTTCGGGGTGGCGGTGGGTGTTTCCTTCAAGTGGAGTTTATTCACATGTCAAAGTTCGTCGGAGGTGTATTGAGTGTTTAGCTCCATGGTTTGATTGGAGGAGATGGGGATGGCTAGGGTCCGATCCTTCCAACTGATGGTTGGATCTGTGATCTCAAGCCAGGACATGCCAAGAATGACATTCTCCTTCCCACAATGAAGAATGTGGAAGGTGATACAATGGAGGATTCCACTAATGTGGACGTAGAGTTCTGTGGTGAATTTGATATCACCGTTCTTGTTCATGGTCTGGTCCACGTTTCACACAGGGATCAGCTTCTCAAGCCGGGTCAAGGGAATTTGATGTTTGTGAGTGAATTGCCAGTCAGGGCAATTGACATCTACGCCACTATTGACGAGGGTGGGGGTTTCGACGGCTTTGAGGGTATGCGAAGGTTCTACTAGCAAGATGGGAATGTGAATAGATTTCTTCAAAGTGGATGGTACAAGGGGAGGCATACTAAGAGACTTGGAGGGGGCTCACGTTGATGGAGGCCTCCATGTTAAAAATCCTGTCCGAGAAGGGAAACCTTCCAGACCCCAGTTTCTTTGTTGTCCAACTCCAACTTGATGAGAGAAGGGGTCTCAGGTTCTTCTTCTACTTTCTGAACCTTTCATTCAGAGGTCTTCTTTGTCTTGGTGATGGCAGGGGTGGCGGGGAAGTTCAGGCAGCTGTGGCTGCCGTGTCCAGGCTTCCTGCATCAGAAGCAGAGGCACTTCTTGATGCAGCATTGTCGTTCTTCAGGGGTTAATTTAGGGGTGGTGCGGATGGTGTTGACTTCCATGGCATTGGGGTCTCTAGTGGTGTGGGTGGGAGCAGGGGTATAGACCAGTGCCTTGTAAGGCTTGGCGCTTCAGTTGGCAATCTCGTCTGCTCACTTCCAATTCTGGTAGAAGTGGAAGGCCTTGGCATTCCACTCTTCAAGGGTGGTGGGGACCGAGTCCATGGACATGATGTGGCACATGAGAGAGGGAGGGAGGCTGGCTGAGTAATATCCGATGAGGACATGGTCCTCAGTGATGTTGGTGATGTCCTTGTTCTGGAAGAACTTGGATGAGTACTCAGTGAGCCAGGGGGAGTAGACCTTTTATGGGTCTTCGGGTTGACTTTGATAGTAATGTGGGTGGTGGTGAGCCAGGCGATGGCTCTGGGGACAACGTCTTTATGGTCGAAAGCCTTTGTAAAGGTGGTAACAAAGTCGGGCCATGTGCCCAGGGTGATGGTGGCAGCGCTGAGTGCCTTTGCACGGAAAGTTGCTGCCCAGGTTGCGGCGGGTCCTTTAGTCATGTATGACAGAGCGAAGGTGATTCGTCTGTTGTTGATGTTGTAGATGTCGCAGTTTACCAACAGGTAGAACTGCACTCTATGGAGCCATGCCTTGGCTTGGTCTGGAGAGCTGTCATAGGCCTCAGGGACACTGATATGTAACTTGGTGGGTTTGCTAATGGATGCGGAGAGGGTGATTGGAGTGGGTGCGGGCACAGAAGGGAGAGTGGAGGTAGAGGGGGCAGCGGGCATTCTGAAACTGATATGGGGGGTAGAGAGAATAGGGGAGGAGACAACAGTCGGTGGCGAGGGGGGAGTGGGGGCATGAGGGAGGACAAGCTCAGCAGATAGCTGGTGAGCGAGGTCAAGGGCGGCTTCCTGCTCTTCTAGAGTAGGAAGTTCTTCATCAGTGTCAGAAGAGGGTTCTGATTCCTCTTCAGGTTCAGAGTTGATGGGATCGGGGGCAGATCTCCACCAGCGCTCGGAGTTTGGTGGTTGTGAAATGGTGGTGAGCTTACAACGATGGTAGCTCTGGGTGTTAAGCTAGACTTTTGTTATGCTTGGCCCGGGTAGGGATGAGCGTAGACCTAGTGGACGAAGATTGCTCCTGTTGAGATGAGGGGCATGTTATCCTAAGGGTCTTCCTTAGGAGACAAGGGTACTGCCGGTCTAGGAGTGCTAGCCGGTGGACAAAGGTACTTCCAGTCTAGGGGTGCTAGCTGGTGGACGAAGGGGCTCAAGGCTTTGGAGCAAGGAGCAAACTAGGTAGTTGCCAGGTAAGTCTAGCTTAGGGTACATGGCTAGATGACTGGGGTTTATATACCTGTCTGTGATGCACACAGACCAGCTACTGTATTTGGAGAATAATGAAAAGAAGATAAGAAGTCTGAGTTGAATCAGATGGGGGTGTAAGCCAGAATGACCAACAGGCCAAAAGGAGTAAAGGAAGTCCAAGATGGATCGGACTGTGAGTAATGGGAAATGGCAAAAGATCCATTGAGTTGGATCGTAAAGTAAATGTCAATGACAAGTGATCCAGCAGACTGGATCGTGGAATAAGCGAGGGACAGTAAGTGAGAAGAAAGAAAAGGGGTGAATCGTAACAATCCACTTCATATTCAACATCTCGATCCTCTGTGACCTGTATAGGGCCAGGACAAAAGGTAGGCTGGCCAACCAGTTGTTCTTTATATAACATATGTTGACTACTGGGTGTATGTGCATCAATTTAGGCAAGTGTAGCTCAACTGTATTAGCACTGATGAGTTTCATGATGGAGTATGGACCAAGCCATTTCTCTGAAAGCTTCCTAGAAGCTCTTGTGAGACAAAGATTTGTTGTGGATAACCAGACTTTATCACCAACAGCATATTCAGGGGCTGTAGATCTATGTTTATCAGCCTGAACCTTCATTCACTGCTGAGCAGAGACAAGATTCTGCTTTGTCTGATCAATAGTATCCTTCATATGTTTAGCAAGTTCATCAGCTGCTGGAGCCTTAGATGAGTTAGGCTTTTCAAAGCCCATGTGTGGAGCATATGATCTAGTGACTTCAAAAGGAGACTTCTAGGTGGAAGACTGCTGTTTTGTGTTGTATGAGAATTGTGCAAGTGGTAACCAATCAACCCATTTGCCCTGCTTCTTGGAAGTGAAGAGTTGAAGGTATTGCTGAAGATCTCTATTGATTTTTTCGGTTTGTCCATTGGTCTGTGGATGGAAGGTGGTAGAGAGTTTAACCTTTATACCCAATTGTGTACACAGATCCTTCATAACCTGTGAAGCAAACTGTGGACCTCAATCAGTAACAATGGAATTGGGTAGTCCATGGTTAACCCAGACTCAATTGAGATACAGTCTAGCTGTATCAAGTGCAGTAACTGTTTTATTGCAAGGGATGAATTCAACTTCTTTGGAGAATCAATCAACAACAACAACAAGGATAGGATCAAAGCCTTTGGAAAGCAGAAGATCAACCATGAAATCAACAGAGACATGCATCCAGGGCATGTTAGGGATGTCTAGGGGTTGGAGCTTTCCAGCAGGGGCTTGATTAGTTCCTTTAAAATGAGCACATCTGTCACATCTAGCAACATAGTCTTTGACTAGTTTATTCATACCAGGCCAAGTATAACTTTGTCTGATAAGATCAAGTGTCTTTTCATATCCAGGATGTCCAGCAATATGAGAATCATGATGTAATCAAATGATTTCCATTCTGAGATCATCTTTATCTGGTACAAAGAGATGGTTATTGTTGTCATAAAGAAAGTCATCTCATTCAACAAGATTTTCTTTCTGTAGCAAGGTTTGTACTTCAGTTTCAAGAAGTTTCCAGGTAGCATGATGAATTCTTTCTTTGATTTCATCAGTATTGGTGGAAAGAACTACTGTTTTCTGGCTAGCAGAATTGGTAGCACCAATCTGGTCAGTAGGGATAACTAGTACCCCTTGGTTATCAGTATCAATTCCTTCTGCATGATCCTCTCTGCAAGATAAAGCATCTGCTTTTCCTATTTGAGTCCCTGACTTGTGGATCCATGTGTAATTGAATCAAGACAGATATTGAGCCCATCATACTTGATGACAATTCAAATCCTGTCTTTTCATAAACCATTGAAGATTTGCATGGTCATTCCAAATTTCAAACTGATAGTGAGCACCTTCAAGGTAATGTTGTCATTGTTCTAAACTTTGAATGACACTAAGCATTTCTTTGTCTGCTATAGGGTAATTGCATCCCTCCAGTGACATAGAGTGCAAGGAGAATGCAACAGGGTGCCAGGTATCATTGATTTGCATAGAGAGCACTGCTCCAGTAGCAAAATCTGATGCATCTGTTTCTAAGTGAAACCAATTATCTATATTTTGATATGCCAAAATGGGTGCAGTGGTACTCTGTTTAAGCATTTCAAACATGGTCTGTTGAGATTCCATCCATTTGAAAGGAATATCTTTCTTAGTGAGATCATGGAGTGGACCAGCAATCTGTACACAGTCCTTGATAAATCTCCTATAGTAATTGGCAAGTCCAAGGAAGCTGCAAACATGCTTCACTGTACTAGGGATTGGCCAATCAAGAATGGCTTGAACTTTCTTTGTATCCATTTTGATACCATCAGCTGATACAACCATACAGAGATATTCAACTTCTTTTATGTGAAAGTGGCACTTTTCTGGTTTAGTGAATAGATCATTCTCTTGAAGCTGTTTCAACACCTTACATACTAGTCTGATGTGTTCCTTGATGTCATCTGTTCTTGTAAAGACCATGACATCATCAATATAGATGATAACTATACCATCCATATTAGCAAATAGTTTGTTCATCATGGTTTGGAAGGTAGTGGGTGAGTTACAGAGGCCAAAGAACATAACCAGTGGTTCATAGGCTCCTTTATGTGTGGCAAAACCAGCTTTCCATTCATCTCCATCTTTGATGTGAATGTTGTTATATCCCCAATGCAAGTCTAGTGTTGTGAACATACAAGCACCTTTCAACTTGTCTACAAGCTGAGAGATCAAGGGTAGTTGGTAATTGTTTTGAACAGTGTGTTCATTTAG
>JBBPTA010000577.1:0-12315 GCA_038093915.1 Boletellus aff. emodensis | reverse complement strand
ATAGGTAAGCCCGCGATGATGAAGAAATGTTCGTAATCGTAGTAAAGCATACCAAAGACGGGGGAGCGGCGAGGACAACAGATGGAAAGGAAAAAGACGTGGGAGTACGGAGAGTAGATCGTAACAGTGGCCAGGTGGGATGCTGGTGGCAGTTGGGATGCCAGCGAACTTCCATCTTCTGGATGGTGATCAAGGTAATATAGTGTGATCCTTTTGCTTTCTCTTGAGAGAGGAACCCCTCATGTGTCATGGTGTGCCAAACAGAACATCTCAATCAAGGAATCCTGTGCTGGGAATCACCAGGATGTGATTGAGGCAGTCAGGATCGCTTCGTTTGGCATGGTCAAGGTGCTGTATATGACAAGAGGTCTCACAGAGCTGCAGCAGTGAGGTTCTTTGCCTTTTGAGCTGATGAAGCTCCTGATGAACAGGGATGATGCACCCAGGGTGTACAAGGATCTCAAAGAAGGAAAGGTGGTAGGTGGGCAGACGATGGCAAACTTGAAGGTGAGAGGTCCCACCAGTCTGTAAAAAGTTGCATCCTGGAATTGTATAAATATCAACATTGTCAGTGTGCAGGTCAAATGATCATTGATATTGTACAGTCATCCACTGCCACCTTAAACACCACTGCCACCTTAAACAAGTGCATTTAGTGCCCGAGAACATAAGCTCTTTCACATGGAAAGTAGAGTCAGATCAGGCTAGTGTTCACCAGAATCACATGGGGAAATTTCCAATGCTTAGTACAATCATAAAATGATCTATGTTTTACACAGAAAAGTATGCTAAATAGTAGAATCTGGCAGAAGGAAATGAGCTTGATAAGTAACAAACTGTGGAATAGGTGTAAATAGGTCTAACTAAGATTGGCCTACATTGTGAGGTGCAAGATGAAGGGTGATGATTGTGCCAGCACAATGCCAGTCAAGCAGGTTTGAAGAGTGACTATCAGCATCGCTTGTAAGTGTGATATACCATAAAAGGAAATAATGTGTCCAATGTAGCGCATTGACAGCAGGTGCACTGATGGCAGGCATGTTGATCAACATGTCATGTCAGGCAATACCCACCAAGACAAATGGTTGGCTGAGCAAAATCTAGTGCCAAAAAGAAGAGAAGACTTGCCATGGATAAAGAGGAAGCCATTGAATATGCTATCAAACTTCATATTGAAGATAGAGAGAAACCAGAGAAACAGCAATGAAGCCTACGTACCTTGTGTTATGAAGCAGAAGAGGAAATGAAGAGGCAATGAAAGGACATCCATATCAACCATGTAACACTCAAGAATCGACTTGCAGGGTGAAGAAGCTGTCAGCAAGCAAATGAAGAGAACCATGGCTGGCTTACTCCTGAAGAGGATGAAAACATTGTTGCTTACTGTGCTGAACTTGCTGCACAGGGATCTCCACTCACTCATGAAGCTTTAAAGTTGTGGAAGTGGTACAGGTCTACCATTCCAACAACACCATGGCAGTGCAACACAACAACCAAGGAAGATAGGGCAGAGGTGATGAGACTCACACTCATTCCTAGAAGGGTGACTGGTGTTGGTAATCAAGGGTTTGCATATAGCAATGGATGCTAATGAGGTCTAGCTTAGTCCCTAAGGTGCAAGGGACTGTGAGGAGGTGAGAGGTGTGATATTGACCTTTTTTATATAGGCAATGAGAGCCCGTCTTATATACATAGAGTTAATAAGGTTTAAGTGGAGCTTAAACCTGAGAGAAATATACCATTGGTTGATAAGCAACCATGGCTATTAATAAATGATAAGAGCATTATCTGCTATTGGTGGATATAAATAAGATGATAAGAGAGATAAGTGGGATAACTGCTATTGGTTAACAAGAATATGATGTCATAGTGACATCATGATGACATCATAGTGACATTATACATCTAGACCTTGGATAAGAATAGAATGGTCTAGTTGTCATGCTAAGAATAGCAACTGAGTAGCATGAACATTAAAGTATAAGTTCAACAAAAGTTTCATGTTAACATGGTTTTACAAGCTCATCTAGGGTCAGCCTTCCCAAACACAGGGGTGGGACAGAATTGGACTGTCTACTTTCTTGACCAACATGCTGAACAATTGGGAGCCTACTGGAGCTTGCCATTAGACTCTAATCGTGGTCAGGCAGTGAATGAAAATACCCATAGAGCTTGGTGCAATCTACTCAAATGGACCCTGGACAACAATCATATCGAGGAAGACTGTCTTTGGGCTGCAGACAAGACTGGCTTTCAACCTGGTGTGGGATGAAAACATGTCATCAGACCTGCAGAAAAAAAGCTGCAATATCAGTAGCATGATGGAAACAAAGAAACAATCACCATGATGGTCACAATCTGTGCTGATGGAAGTACAATTGCACCAACATATATATACAAGGGCCAGTTGTTCTCAATGAATTGGCATCAAGGCAATGTTTTACAAGCATTGTGAGCACTATACTTATTCTGGAACCAGCAAGCACTCACCTATATTCAGTATTGCCCATTCTGACAAGGGTTGGACAGATGGTGTAATTGGAGTGCTGTGGATTGTTGATTTCGATCAAAAAACACAGAATAAAGCAAACAGATGTGCCTGACTCCTACTAGTTGATGGACATAATTCACATTACACAAAAGAGTTCCTTGACTATGCACATGAACACAATATTCACATCCTTTGTTATCCAGCACATACAACACATATTTATCAGGGACTTGATGTCGTCATTTTTGGTCCTTTGAAACAGCAGTGGTCAGAGGAACAGGATCAATTCAAGACCCTAACAGGACAAAGAATCACAAAGCAGTCATTCATTTGATTTACAAGAAAGCTCACCAAAAGGTTCTCACACTGAAGCTCATCCGCACTGCTTTCAAGAAGACAGGAGTATGGCCATTCAATCCTAACATTGTAACAAAGGAGATGATGGCACCAAGCTTGGCAACATCATGACAAGGGTGTTTACCACTCCCTCAGTCAAGCCCAGTGCATGCTGTGACTTCATTGCTTTGTCAGTTTCAGGAAGTGGGAACTAGCATCCAGTGAACTCCTACACAGCCTTTCCTAGCAGGGCCACAGACCGCTGGTGTTTCATCCCTTGCCAGCGAAGCAGGAATGGATGGTCAGGAGCCTGTTTCAGATCATAGCACATGGTCCATTCATCAACCAGCAACATCAACTCACATGGATTGGCATGCTGCTACTCAGGGGATGGTCTCTGTGCTTGCATCAACATCAGTGTCATTTCTTGTCAACAAAACTCCACTTACCTCATCACATCACCTTCCTGAATATGCACCTATCATTGTATCACCAACCTGTCAATATCATCATAAGCTGTTTGAGGAGAAACCTCAAAATGAGATGGAATAGGCTTACCAGGTAACACTACAGGAATCATATGCTCAGGTTGAAGCATACAGGAGTGCCTTGATTGGCACACAGGTGACTGCTGTGCTCCAAGACATGTTTGTTGGCCATCTATCAAGTCAGATTCAAGCACAGGAAGACAAGCAAAAGAAGCAAAGGAAGGGAAAACTTAATGCCAATGGGTTACCAAAGTTACTTACAGGTGAGACATTTCGAACACTTGTTGATGAACAAGTTGTGGCGACGGAAAGAGACAAAGTGGAATGTGAGAATTGGCAGAAGCTCAAGGAAGCTCAAAACAAGCTGGTGGCAACCTGGAGAGAAGCAGATGATGTACACAAACAGAGGAACAAGGAGTGACAAGAGGCTTTCCAGGAGCAACTGCAGCTTTGGGAAGAAGAGAGGGACCTTGCAAAACTGGAGAAGTGGCGAGTTGGTCGGGCAAAGCCAAAGCACAGCAAATTGGAGGGAGCACCACCAAGGCCTGGGACAAAGAGTGGCCCGACAATTGAAGCAGTGCAAGACAGCAGGAATGAACATGACACAGCTGATGAGGGCATGGTGTCTGACAGTGTTACACGTACACGTGAACTTAGCAAGCCTTCTCTTCTCTCTATCCAATCGGGACTCAAGGAGGAACTAAATTCTAGGCGTAGATTGTGTAGAACTAGCTAAGGTCTACTAGTGGTACATGTGCGAATATATACTCAGGTAGAGCTGTACCTTACCAATAAGGAGATACCTGATGGAGATCGTGGGGAAATGCAGATGTAGTAAGAGATATGGCTGTGGGAGAAGATGTGTCTGTGGATAGGGGAGGTGTAATGATGAAAGGGGAACATGGGAACATGGAACTGTAAACAGCGAACCGTTAAGGGGAAGTTCCATCTGGCAGGTAAAGGGGAAATGCCAGATAGATGACGTCATCTAAATACTCCATCTGGGGATGAGACATAGAAGAGGGAGAAGCAGAGGCTGACCGTAGAGAAAGACATAGACCCAGTGGTTCGCATAAGAAGAGGTAATGCCCCACTTCCAAATCATTAGTAACAGACGGTGGGAGTGAGGATGAGTGATCAAACGATCACTGTGGTGTCTGATAATGCTTAGATCTGTCCAAATACCTGGATATACTATATTCAGCACTGTTTAAAGTGCCGGTGGTGGCATGATAAAGCTGCTACCTTATCACCCAGTTTACAATTGATATCTCGTTGTTCTCTACTTAACAGAATTTGTAGTCTTGAAGTAACCTCATAGCACCATTTGTTCTACACTCTTGATCTATCAAATTCATGATGTTTTGTTTTTGGCACAACTATTGAATTAGCTGTTTAAAGTGGCAGTGGATGACTGTACAGCATCAAGAAGTTGGACGTTGGGAGATCGACAATTGTCATAGATCTGAATGGAACCCACAAATGTACAGTGACGATGACATCTGTCAGGCATATTGTCAAGTCCAGTTCTTCTCCACTCTGCTCCGGTCAGTTGGAGGTGTGAAGGGTGACTGGACGAAGGGGCAGAGTTGTCGGAGGTGGATGGACTTTGGCTTCAGCAATGCAGGTGGCACGCTGCACCCTTGCACAAAGTATGTCCTAAGTATTTCGGAGGACAGAGTTGACAATCAGAACAGAATCCGATAGAGCAAACAGAGAAGTGACTTAGATTTGATATACAAACTGAGGTTACAAATGGAGGGTACAGAGTTTATATATGAAGGTCCGGAGTTGGATTAGTAACAGAGATTGGTAAGTAGGAGGACTAAGCAAAGGAACTGCAGAGCTGTGCTCCGGATACAAGAGAAGCCGGAGCTGTGTGCGCGTAGGGAACACAGCTTTGGAGGAAGTCTAAGGGTGGAACTAAGACAAAAGGAGAAAGAGGAGACAGAGTTACCATAAATGGAATAAGGATGTACGAAAGAGGAAACGGAGATATGTCTGATATGTATGAGGTGTGTCTGTGATAAGATTGCACTGGAGTCCTTGACTGGAGATGGTCCGGAGGACCAGAGTGGGAATGCGGGATATGACACATATCACTGGCACTGGTCGGTTCATCAGCTTGACAGGCCATAGTGACTCCCTCACAGCTAGCTCCCATCTGTCCCATGTGGAGGAGATGCTGTCAGTGGTGGCAGTGTCAGACTGGCAACCATACTGCATCCCACACAACCACTTGACCTCCCTCAATGACTCATCGCTAACTAGGAGGGGGGTGACCCAATGTGCTGTTGGCACATGGTGAGGGGGTAGTTTTTTTTTTGAGTGACTCAAATCTTTAAAATCTTAGGTACATTAGGTACATATATTTCAATCAAATCTGTGTGTATACATATAGTACAATTCAAAGTACAATTCAAAGATGTAGATTTCTAAACACTTCAGTCCAAACTATATTGGTAACTTTGGTATCCTCCTGATCCTCAGCAAACAATACCTTGATGTTCCTGGGATGAGTACAATGTGAAAGAGCCACATACAATTGTCCATGAGAGAACACAGGGGATCTCAAGTTCAATCCAACATGTTGCAAAGTCTGGCCCTGTGACTTGTTGATGGTCATGGCATAGACCAGGTGAACAGGAAATTGAAATCTCCTGAAGGGAACAGGAGAATCCTCTAAGCCAGACTCCAAACCTATTCTGGGTATGAAAACTACATTTCCATCACCATTCTCAGTAAGAATCCTACACTCCAATACTCTCTGAGTTGCCCTGAGAAGTCTCAAGTGAGTACCATTGAATAGTCCATGGAGAGGATCCAAATTGTGCAACAACATTAATGGAGCCCTAGTTTTGAGTACCAGTTTGTGGAGAGGAAATCCAGAAGGGTTGATGGTATGCAAGACCTCAGGCTGAACATAGTCATACTCAGCATCAGTCACAGAGTCCACGCTAAGGCAAGTGAATCTCTCCTGGGGTGCAACAGAGTCCAAAATGGTAGTATTGATTTCATGAACTTGGTTATTTCTTGGACAGAGAATAGTGTGATCCAGGAAATATCTGTCAGGAAGATGCTGGTTCTGAGCAAGCAGCTGAGAGTACAGAGCCTGAATGAGAGAATCCATGGTATCACCACAGGACATGTGTTGTGGAAGGACAATGTCACCATCAGTAATGCCAATGTGAGTCAACTGTCCAGCCCAATTATCAGATTCTGGATCCTGGCCAAGACACATGTTCTGATGAAGATGATGTATAGTGATGGCTGGCCAAAGGTTGGAGTGGGTAAGAGTGGCAGGAACAATCTGCTCTCTAGAGCCATGCTGGATGACAGGGAGAGTCTGTTTGAAATCACCACTGAACAGGACAGTAATTCCTCCAAAAGGGAGATCAGGCTTATTCAAGAGATCACAAAGGGTATGATCCACAGTCTCAATGACACAGTGATGTTGAGAGGCTGACTCATCCCAGATAATCAAGACAGTCTCTTTGAGAAGCTGGTGAAGAGGATCATCCTTTTTGATGCTGCAAGTGGTTCTCTCATTGCAAGGAATGGGGGTTTTGAAGTGAGAATGAGCAGTGTGGCCACCAGGCAAGAGGAGGGAAGCAAGTCCAGTAGAGGCAACACAGAGCACAATCTTTCCTGATGCACAAACACCAGCAGCAATGAGTCTAGCCAGATAGGTCTTGCCACAACCACCACCACTATGAAGGAAGAAGGTGGAGCCAAGAGAATTGTCCACACTGTTCATGACAGCATCATAGAGAGTCCTCTGTTCACCATTGAGAGTAGGAAGACCAACATCAACAATGTGTTGTTGCTCCTGAACATCATAAGCCAGCTGCTCATTGATCAACAAATTCTCCTGCTGAACACCCCAGTTCTGCTGTGGCCTGGGCATGGTTGGAAAATGCTGAAGACTCTTTCCATGCTCTTAAGCTCCTGATCCACCAAATAAAGGCCATAGTCATACACCTGCTCTTCAGTAGGCTGAGGAATGTGGAAGGTATGAATGAGATGATGTTGAAGATCATCACAGAGATGATGTTTGGAAGCATCCCACAGCCTATGAGGATCCACAGGAGAACAGTGGATGAGGATGACAATGAAGAGATATCTCAGTTGATAGCCCATGGCAAAGTGAGCAGCCTCCTGGAGACACAACAACCACTCTCTGTCATCCTCCAAAAGACCTCTTGCATGGCAAGCCTCCTTGAAAGACTCATGAAGGTGACCATCAACAGTACAAAGATCCTCATAGGAGGTGGCAGCTGGCAGGATGATTAAGAACCAATGATATGAAAATAATACACACACATACCTTTGATCACAGTGAGCAAAAGACGCAAGTAGAATGCTTCACCAGCAGATGGAGGGACAGTGTACATGTGACCAATGGCCTTGTATCTCTGATGAACCTTCCAAACAGTAAGTCTTTTGTCCCAGACAAAGTGTTTTGGACAGTCCTGATAAAGATGATCATGTGCACCAGTAGCAATAAGGTCAGGATCCTGATTGGCCTTGAACCAGCCTAGCAACTGAGTATCCTTGGCATTGTTCACTACATTCTCCAACTGAGCCCCAGCTTGAAAGACCACATTCTGTTGACCAGGAAGATGGACAGAGAGATGATAGACAGCAGGCCATTCCATGTGCATGGGGAACTCAAAGATGTTGTGGTAAGCCTGGGTGGAGGAAATATATCTGGCATCAAGATAGGACTTGATCTCGTCATGAACACCACCAGCCTCAATGATAGCATGATCAGGGCCCTTGTAAATGTACTTGTGGATGTACTTGATGGCCTTGATGGAGCCACAGACCTCAAGATTGATATGACAATCAAATTCAACCAAGAGTTCTCTGGGGTGAGGAACTACATGTCTGTTGTCAAAGGTATCCTGGCACTTCTGAACAGTCCTGGCATTCTCAGGGCAAGCATAATCAGGATAACCATCCTCCTTGATGATAGTATGGTTGGTGAAGGACTTTGGAAAGTGCTTCTTGGAAACATTACCCTCAAGACATCTCTGGGGAGAGCAAGGACCATGGAGCATGTACTTGGAAACAGCAGAGTGAAGTTGGGGATAGAGGTTGACATCAGGAATCTGAGCAGAAATGATGGAGTCCACTTGCTGAACAGTATGAATCTTGTGCTGGTCCTCAAGGAAGATCAAGAGATGCATGTGTGGAAGACCACATTTCTAGTATTCAATGGTGTAGACAAAGCCAGCCACACTTCCAAAGTAACCATCATGAATCTTCCTCAGCAAGGCTTGCTACTTTCCATGGAAAACACATGCCACCAAGTCAGGTCTATCCACAACTGATTGCCCTATGAAAAGAGCAATGAGGTTATGAATGAGAATGAAAGCTGAAACACATATACATACCAGGAAAAAGATTCTGAGTAATCTCAGGCCAGCTGCCATTGGCAGTCATGGTGAGAAAGAGATCAGGCTTTCTATACTCCCTACAGATAGCTAGAGAATCTTGGAGAAGTTGTTGCATATATCTAGCTCCTTCTTTGTGAGTGGATGGCAATATCATCCTTCCCACTTGACCCATATCTTGAGCACCATCATGCACTAAATGATCTCTCAAACCCTGGTACAAATCAGCTCTGAGCTGAGATTGGTTGTGGAAAATCCAAGTGAGGTTGGCTTGATCAATAGAAGCACAAGCATCACAGACAAACTGCTGGAACAACCTTCCACCCTTGAAGAGATTGCATGGCTCTACATTTGGTGGACACACATGGAGCCTATAAGCATACCAAAGCAGCTGGGTAACCTTTCTGGTATCATGTGGTTGCCCATTGTGTTGTAACAGAGGAATATGGAGATGCCAGCCATCTTCACCTCTTGGAAAGAACAGGACATAGTGAAGAGAGAGATAGGCAGGGTGGAGATTGCTCAAATGCTGTAAGCCACCACCTTGAAGGCACACCACAATATCACAATCAGCTTGGATATTCTGAGATTCATGTCCAGGAACAATGGCAGCAATCTCAGGAACAGTAGGAAGATTATATCTCCTGGGATCATCATCCTGCTGAAGGAGAATTCTCATGCTAACATTGGTATGCTCCTCTGGTGGCAAAGCCTAGAGGAAATAATGAATGAGCTGTAAGGAAGAAAAAGGAGATGACTGACATGCATGATTTCATATGCTTGCTGGTATAAAGGAGCATATGGATGGAAGGTCCTAAGCATGTTGTGCAAGTCCATCATGATTTCACCACTGAGCTGAGGATGCCTCTGGGCTCTCCAATCTGTTGCCTCCTCAGGGTCATAGATATAGAGTTGAGCAAAGGCAGGAATCAAATCATTTGGAGGTAGGAGAGCACCAGCCTGGTGATGGAGAGCACCATGAATATGAAAGGAGGTAGGACCAGCTCCTTGGATAGCATCATTATTCCACTGAACACCCATGGATGTAAAGGCCAGAGCATTATTGTATGAATGGATTTTTTTTCTGAACTCTCTACCATCCTCAAGATCATCAAAAAGATTCTGAAGAGTGTGAGGCCATTGTTGAATCAAGGAGATAGTGACTTGACCCTGTAGACAACACATGCCAAAGCAAGGATTGAGATTACTGGAAACAGTGAGTTTCTCAGAGATAAAATGCATGGCATGGCAATGGTGACACTGGATGTTCATAGGACCAAGGGAAATAATTTCCATTAATTTTTATGTTATGAATCTAGTTTTTAAAATATACATTTTGTATATACTATGTACTGATTAATTAACTATTAACTAAGGTATAACTAAGCAATGTACTGTATGAAAACTGAGTGGTGCATGCTTATGTAATCACATGTAGATGCCCCAATCTATGACACTCTGATGAACTGCTTGATGTCTGACTGTCAAGTCTGGTTCTTCTCTGCTCTGCTCTGGTCGGTCGGAAGCATGAGGGAGAGAGGGACGAGACGGAGGCGGTCGGAGTTGGGTCGGAGGGGTAAGGACTTGGCTTCAGTGATGCGGAGAGTATGCTGCACCCTTGCACGTTCGGTCCTTATATTTCGGAGAATGGAGACAGAGGGTCAGAGATGGAATCCAACTGAGTGAGAAGAGAAGTGACTTAGATAATATACGAACTGAGGTTACAAACGGAGGGTACAGAGTTTATATATGAAGGTCTGGAGTTGGATTAGTAATGGAGATTGGTAAGTAAGAGATCAGTAATCAGGAGGACTAAGCAAAGGAACTGCAGAGCTGTGCTCCGGATACAAGAGAAGCCGGAGCTGTGCGCGCGTAGGGAACACAGCTTCGGAGGAAGTCTAAGGGCGGAACTAAGACAAAAGGAGAAAGAGGAGACGGAGTTACCATAAATGGAATAAGGATGTACGAAAGAGGAAACAGAGATATGTCTGATATGTACGAGGTGTGTCTGTGATAAGATTGCACTGGAGTCCTTGACTGGAGATGGTCCAGAGGACCAGAGTGGGAACGTGGGATATGACACTGACACTCAAAGGGAACAAAGGAAATTTTTTAAATTAATATTTAAAAATTATTACCTATGTATCCAACTGTGTTTGTATGTGTCTGTGTACATTGATAAAGTCCCCATGTAAATGTGGTTGCATTGCAATCACCATTTCCTTATTTGGGAATTGTGGGCTGGTAGGAGTGTATGGTGGTTATAGAGAAAAAACACCTTTCAGTACAACCTCCATACTTGATCCTGAGGAGTGAATGAGTATCATGCAAAAAGTTTGCCTTCTTGCACAATACTCATTCTCAATCCTTTGACATCACCACTTTATCAAAAGTCCATCAACAGAGTCACTTTGCCAATTAAGGCCTTGTCTCCTTAGGATCCCAGGTGATAAGTGTGAGTCTTTTTCTATTCTCCTTGAAATGTTGCCAAGTAAGATTCTTTGTAAAGATATCTGCCACTTGTTCTCCAGTGGGAACATAATAGAGTTTAATCTTGTTTTCAGTGACACATTCCCGAATATAGTGGTAGGGAATTTCAATGTGCTTGGTGTGTCCTTCTTGAGCTGGATTAGAGGCTAGGAAGATAGCTCCTTGGTTGTCTGCTAAGAGATCAACTGGTTTTAGTTTTATTTTGAATTCTGAGAATAAGGAGCATATCCAGGATAGTTGTTTTGCAACTTCTGTCATTCCTATGTATTCAGCCTCAGTGGAAGATAAGGCAATCTTGTGCTGTCTTCTTGATAGCCAGGAAACAATACCATTTGCAAGGAATATGGCATAACCAGTGGTTGACCTGTGAGTTTCTTTATCTCCTGCCCAGTCAGTGTCACTGTAAGCAACAAAGCCCAAATGTGATGCCCCATGATAGCATAGGCATAATTTCATGGTTGACATAAGGTATTTCATAATGTAGAGGGCTTGCTGAAGATGATCTTCAGTAGGGTTTGATGAGAATTTTGACATCTTGATAACAGAGTAGGCAAGGTCAGGTCTTGTACCTAGCATTATGTAGAGTAGTGATCTGATAACGGATTGATATCAGGAGTACAAAGATGATGATGACTTGGCAGTAGAGGATAAAGGATCATAGCCAGAGGGAAGTGGAGTGTGGACTGGTTTTGCATTGACCAGGTTGAAGTGTTTAACAATTTTATCTGCATAAGAGAACTGGTCTAGTTTAAGTGTTCGTTTTCTTCAGTCTCTTGTTATACACATTCCAAGATATTCCTTGGCTTCTCCTAAATCTTGGCATTCCCATCGCTTCATGAATTGCAATTTCTTGGTGGAGAGGAGTTTTTGGTTGTTACTCAGGAATAGTGCATTGTCAACATAAATAACTAATATGATAATGTTGTCACTGTGGATGTGAATATAGACTCCTGGATCTGAAAAAGATCATTTGAAATCCATAGCTTCTAGACTATTGTGTAGGGCTTTATTCCATTGTAACACTGCCTGTTTTAGTCCATAAATGGCTTTTCGGAGTCTGCAAACTTTAGTCTTGTGATCCTTTTTGATAAATCGTTCTGGTTGCTCCATG